>JASANE010024143.1:0-52995 GCA_030248225.1 Trileptium ribeirensis | reverse complement strand
AAGTTGCAAAACTTACGTTCTTAGACGCTTTGGCGTCTGTTTTAGCGATATCTTTCAGGGTTCGCGCTTCTTCTTTGCGAAAACAGAACATACTGAGATTTGAACGCTTCTTTGGCACTACCAACCAGATTTTCATATTTCACACAAGTTGAACAACGATCTTTTTTAGGTTTGTGGACGGAAATATTATTTTTTTTAACTATTCGCACATACGAAGATAAGGAAACTGGAATTTTGTTAGTTTCATGACAGTGTTCAACATACAAACGATACATGTGTCCCTTACTTTTAAGATTTGACTCAACATAAACACGTTTTGAACTCTTGCGACAATAATGGCTTGGAACGCGTACAAAGCTATCAACGTGGTTCTGTACTGATTGTATCTGCTCAGATGTAAGCGCGTGTTGTGGAGGTGCGGGAATTTTAACAGTTGGTGGAGCACCTAACGAATTGCGATGCTTTAAGCAATTGCGAATATACTTTTCTTTAATGTCAAGCGTTGCCATATAAAATTTTTTACACACTTGCCGCTTGTTTTCACTGCCATCTGGTGGCAGCTTAAATACGTAAGATTTCTGCCTATATTGTTTCTTTACAGTTGACTTCACAGTTCTTCTTGAAACATTTCTAACTTCAACTGTGTCACATATAAAATACTTTTGTAATTCGCGACTCAATAAATAATAATCAGCAAAAATTTGGTCACGTCTTTTATCAGAAAAATATTTAGAACAACCAAAAGCGCAGTTAGAACAGTCAACTTGCTGCACTGTCCGTGCTAGCACTGGCTTGCCCGATCGGCTGACATAAGCTTGTCCAGCGGTCCTTGCTTGCTTCGCGGTTTGCCATTGGTAAGCTTTTCGCGTTGGTTTATCACCAACCACTTCGTTGATAAGCGATCCACGGTACGGTCTGCATTTTGTTCCGGAGGAGCAGGCAGCGAAGGTTCCTAGAATATAATGCAAGGTAAAAATATGACAAAAATGGATGCATGGTGTACAAATATACATATTTAATGAACATAACACAAAATAACAACTTACAAATTGCTTGAAAGACTCAACAAGTGACCTACTACAACTTACTCTGTTTTCCGGTATCGCAGCATTTTCGGTATCTCCAGAGTTGAATGAGTCGTCGAGAGGATTATAATCGGGATCATGATCGGCTGAATCATTAGTGTCCGAGCTATCATCCAGCTGAAATATGTGCCGCTTGAGTTCCCTTTGATAAATGACTTCCGCAGGAGGATACGCGCTTGGTCGTCGACAACCCTGTGTGTTAAAAACATAATTATAAATAAAATAATATAAATAAAACATACATAAAATATAAATATTAACATAAATAAAATACGAAGTGCCTGAAAAGCAAAAATCCCAATTACTTTGCCAAAATTCAGATGTTTTCCAGAAGCATTTCTCTTCGCTACCTATGTAATCTCACTTAAATCCCCCAAGGCCCAGGTACTACGGTAGTTGGGAACACCGTGTAAGTATACAAGCTGCACAGTGTAATATTGAAACCTGACACATGTGTTTGATTCGATTGTACTGGAACAAATACTGAAATGAATACAACTTATTCAATACGATACTTATTCAATACACTAACTTCAGATGGTGCAGGCTCAGCGCCACCGTCGTCTCCAGCTCGTGCCGCATATTTGTCGTATTGGCGCATTTTTGCTAAGGCATTTTGAATCGATTTCGACTTGCAGCTAATATATTTGGCACAGTCCGCGCAGTTAAATGGTAGTAAATTTTTAACCGCAACATGAGCATAATTATCACTTCCAAAAAAGTAAACATAAAGTTTCGACTTAATATTTTTAGGTTTTGTTGTAGCATCAGAATCGTCCGATATTTCTCCGGGCCATGGCGGACAGTTGGGCCAGATTAGCACCCATACTCTGTCGCCTATTGTTAAAGCCATTGATTGTATTTATTTATTAATGTAGTATATATACTGATATTTTACAGATTAGTACAAGTAGTTTGTAAACATATGTTTTACATAACTGGCATTAAGCCTAAACAGGATCTATAACATAAAGAAGATCCATATAGCGCAGAGGTGTAAATAGTCCTGGTACAGGCGGCCTTATCTGAAACGAAATACAGTATAATATAAATGTTATTAAATACAGCGCAGTTGCCCAGTATCTCTAGACAGTTGCAGGTAAAATAGGAATCTGTTATATTCGCAAACAGAACAAAAACTGTATATCGGGCTTTTTCCAACTACACATTCAGCACTGTGTATTGTATAAGCAAAGGCCTCAACTGCACACACCGGGCTTTCGCCAGATCAGTACATATTAGAGCAGCAAAAGCCTTATGTACATCGGGCTTTCGTTATTTCCACTCTGTATTACGGGCTTTTACAAACTATTTATTTATTCACTTAAAATTGAAATTAACAGCACGGGCTTTTGCGTAATGACTTTTAGCAGTCCTACGGTCATTTTCTACAACATATCTCCGAATTGGCCAATTATGTTAGATCAACGACGTGTTTAGGTACGTACTTAATTAGTCGTACAGCCGTCAGCCAGTCGGGGGCGGTTGTATCAACCTCACAAAAGGAGTAATAAAATAGTACATAACCTAACCTCAACACTAGTAGAAGTAGAGACAAATTAGCACTGTGCGTTTAGTGGCCAGAATAGTACACTATTCAAATCAAGTGGAGATTACTGGTGGCTAAAAAATCGTGATCTTGTTGTAAAGGTACTAAAGAACTGTGCCAAGGAGAGCTTATTAGTCTGACGCTCAATAATCGTGCTTTAACATTTTCTATTATTTTGTAATAAACATTCTTACTACGCCTTTGGTGCTCGACTATCTGAAGCAAGAGTTACTAGAGCTTAGAAACGCTGCAACGCAAAATATAAGGCTCAGATACTGATCACGAGAAGAACGTGTGCCATCCGAGTATCCCCACGGACATACTACTGGCCACACCTCGAACAACACAATCTTCGGCGATCCTTTAATATGCGATAGCCGTCATAAACCCTACCCACTGAAACTAAAAAATATAACATGCTGACTGTAAAAGTGGGGAAAAATAAATAAAAGAAAATAGTTCAGTATTTTCGAAAACCGAAAATCAACTCCCAATACAAATAAGGAAGAAGCCAAAATAGAAGCTATTTATATTATAATATGAACTAATAGACCTCATAACCAGGACGTTTGTGCAAGCCTGTATAAGTTTTAAAAATATTAAATGCCACTTCAGAGAATATATATCACATAGAGCAACAACCCAGAAAGAATTGACGACAAAAGCAAAGAATGTCGAAACGCAGAACTATCATACGAAAATATACAAGAAATGTCAACAAATTCAAGTACAAGGGAAGAACCAGAAGATGCAACCCAAGAACGAGATTCAAGTACAACCGAGCTGAAAAGACAAGAGCAACGGGAAGATAAAAAAGCTTGCAAGAAACGTATACCGAGACGTTTCAAGAAGAAGCAAACACCGACGAACTATCCACAACATCGGAAGAACGGGAAAAGAGATCCAAAAAGCGAGGCAAATACTGCAACAACAAAAAGAAACACAACTTCAATTTATAAAGAAGCACGCAACCCTGACTAAAGAACTGCAAAATGTATACGTATATGTTAAAGTTTCGATCAAGATGAACAAGAGATTTCACTGGCGCGACCGAGAAAAGAATGTCAAAGTACCGATGAAGATGAAGGAATCGCAGTGCAACAAGACGACAAAAGGCAACAAAATCAATCCCAAAGATCGGAACAACATCAAAGCGATCAACGACCAAAAATTATAATACGAGGCAGCGAATATTATAGCCCTTTCAGCTTGTGTAGGGTATATGCAGACGTTGGCAAGCAACAATAAAGATTCGGAGCTAGTGCATCCGATAACAATTACGGGCGGTGATCAAGAAACATCAAGGTTAGAACGGAGCACAGTCGAGATTTAACCAGTACAAGAGCAGCAGCACAAATCGAGAACGAGCAATGAAAACGAACCAAAAGTCGGTGTACATCAAAATCAATTCGGTGCAATCCAAACATGATTAAACGCAAACCGAGATCAATTTGACACAAATAACGATCAATTCGGTGCAATCAAAGAATGTTTCGGTGTTATCCAAATGCGGTTCAACGCAAACCAACGTCAAATTAATACTAATTACGATCAATTCGGTGCAAATAAACAAATCGAGACAACTCAATCGCGATTCAATGCAAACCGCGAACAAACTGACGTAGACCAAGATCAATTAACGCCAATCAAAACGAATTCGGTGCAAATCAAATGCGATGCAATGTAAACCGTGACCGACTCAACGGAAACCAAATTAGATTCGACGCAAAACAAGATCAAATTGGCGTAAACCAAGAGCAATTTGATACAAACCAAACTCAATTCGGTGCAATCTAAGAACAATTCGGTGCAAACCAAGACCGACAAACAAAGATCGAACCGGTGCAAGTCAAACGGTGAATGCGTGGAATCAAGCACAAATCATATATACGACAACAAACATTAGTGTAACCCAAAGAGCGAATGGAAGCAACCAAGCACAAATCCTATCCGTTACAAAAAATTACGGTGCGTCTCAAATGGTCAGAACATGGAACCAAAACCAAAGAATAACAACCCGTGCATCACAAAACGGTGCATACGGACATTACGGTGTAACGCCAGTGTACACTCAATACAACCAATACCATTTATGCAAACAATTCTGTGATCAATCCCGGAATACCATTAGCAACAGCAACTCCGTATACGCATCAAGCCTATCAACCACAACAACCAACCATGACAACAAAAGCCAACAAACCTGAGGGCGATGAATCAACAACTGAACGAAGCCCTTATCAATGTGGCGACTGTAGAAACGCCGCAAATATCGAACATAACTAAACAAGCTATCGGTCAAGCGATTATGGTCATGATGGAGAGCTAAGTCTGAAATCTACAACCGTACAAGGGCAGACGAGTTTCGAGAAATTTTGTAAAGAACTCGAAAAAGCCCTGGTCCAAGATAGAATCGACGACGAGCAAGAGAAACTACGAGTCCTGAAAGGAAACGTGCGCGGAAGAGCCGAAGAATGCTTGGATGTATTCACGTTCGGTAAAGCTAAAGAACTATGCAGCTACGGCGAATTGATCAAGAAATTTAAAAAAGATTCGATGTGCCAAAGACTCTAAAGAATCATATGAACAAACCGCAAACTTTACGACAAACGGGAACGGTTAAAGACTTCGTAGATGGCTTACGACTACGAGTTTACACAGCACGACACCTAACCGCGAAAGGCATACCCGAGTCAATCGTTGAAGAGGCCCTCAAGTCAGCACTGGTCATAGGGTTAAAGAACGAAACGCGAAATCGACTATGTGTGACGACAGAAAAGACCTTACCGACATTGACGGAGTAGTCCGATGCAGTCGATAACTTGGATTAACAGATGAACCAGTGATTGCAAAGAGATTCAATCGAGACGAATGAGTCAATCGAATGCAAATCAAACGACACCAAGCATCAACCAAGCGACCAAGAGTACAAAGACCGAAAACGCAATGGCGTACACAACGGTGGAACAATCAAGCCATGCAAATACGCCAACCACAACAGCATCAAATTGTGCAACCTTGGACAAGCCAATAACGGCGATGCAACCACGGAACGGTATTAGTTACCAGCAACCGGTGCAACTATATTATGGACCAATGACAGCGCGACAGCGATGCCAGCGGCAATGTACCCAATGCAAATACCGCAGCAAACAATACAAATGCAAACGAATTGGCAACAATAGCAAAGAACGCCGATAACCAGGTCGAATCAACAACAGCTAAATCGGCAAACGTTGGCGAACCAAACACCACCAAGGTGTAACAATTGCGGAAGGTTGGGCCACAGAGCGGAGCAATGTTTTGTAAGAAATGTAGGACACAATGCAAGAGAAACACAAACTAGAAATCAGCAAAACCAAAACCGTTGCCAAATCGATCGGATTTACAAGACGAAAGAACGAGCAATCAACCACCTAAATCGAGTGGAGTAAACCGAAAGGAGAATGATCAAACATTACCCGAGAAAGTCGAAGATATTTCGGCAAACGAAATAAAATAAACATTCGTGGAGGTGAACCAAGTGGATATGGCAGAAGAATATGCACCGTGTAGCAACCCAACGGTTCTGTCGAGATACTATATCGACACATATTCAGAAGGGAACAAGAAGCTGCGAGGTCTAGTCGACACTGGCTCAGAGATAACGATCATCCGCGAAGAACAATACGAAAAGTATTTTAAACATTTACCGCTCAAAGAAACACCATTATGCCTAGTGGCACTTAACGGAAAGAGCAGTGGGCTACTTCTTCATTCAAGTCCACCTAGAAAAGAAAGTACGGAAGATATGATGCATCGTAATATGAAACTTTCCAAAGGTTGCGATATATAGACATGATTTTCTTGCAGCCTTCGAACTGGTGATCGATTATCAACAACTAAGAATGAAAACGAACGATCAATTGATACCTCACAGTTGGCAGTCAATGAAATGGCATCAATCTGAAAAGAAGACGAAAACCATATCGAAGTATGCAAATGCTCATACCAACAAGTAATTCCACCATGGTCAGCAAAATTTATCGAAATAAAGAAGGTAACATTGTAATAGTGGAACCTCTAACAAAAACCAACAATGGGTTTGCAATACCGAATAGTATCGCCAAAGTAAAAGAAGGCAACATCACAATACCCGTGTGTAACCTAAATACAGTTAAAATTGATATAATCGAAGATCAGCTACTAGTACGAAAAGTGGAGGAAACAATCGTAAGAACAGTAGTCGATGAAGAAAAAGCCCAAAGAGCACTCGATCGGTTCGAAAAGAAACTCAGTCACTGACGCAGACGGAAAGGCGTGTCTAGCATGCGACGCCTACCTTATGTGGACCGAAACGCATCGAGCTAGCAAGTACAAGAAATGCTCGATTATGGAGTCATAAGAAGACCTTATGGCCCGTGGGCATCACCGATCGTAGTGACCTACAAAAAGGATGGATCGGAAAAATTCTGTGCCAACTATAGAATGTTGAATTCATTCACAAAGTGACAGTTTTTCGTTACCACGAATCGACGAAATGTTATACGCATTACTAGGAGCAAAGTACTGTTCAACCCTAGACCTCAAGTCGGCTTATTGGCAAGTGCCAATGAATAAACAAGACAAAGAAAAGACCGCGTTTGTTTGCCAAGACGGACTATTCGAATTCAACGTCATGCCTTTTGGGTTGACAAATGCACCTGGTTTGGCAGGCGTTTTATTGGCATCGTGCCTATCCTATCTCGTCGATATTATAATCGTCTCAATGTCATATTGGGATCATCTGTGTTATATTAGCCGAATATTGCAGCGTCTCCGGGAAGCAAACTTTAAAGCAAAAGGTTCTAAGTGCTAATTTCGAAAAGAAGAAATTCTGTTTTCGGGATACATCGTATCACACAGTGGCATATGAACGGATCCTGGAAAGATCGAGAAGTTTTTCGACTTTTCGAGAAGACAGAGCTTTTCGAAACCGAAGACTTACACAACTAAAAAGTTTCCTCGACTTAACTGGATTTTATAGGCAATTCGTACCCGATTATGGAACAATAGCAGCGCCACTATAAGAGATGACCAACAGAAGATCACAAATGGAAAAGTTTAGTCAATTATGGGCAGAGGATTCTCAATAAGCTTTCAATACCCTGAAGATCAAGATGACAACACCTCCAGTACTTGGATACCCAGACCATATAGGCGGTTCATTCTGTATACTGACGCGTGCAAACAAGGTATTGGATACATCTTATCCCAAGAAGACGAAACGGGAACCGAGCACGTAATCCAATATGGGAGTAACAAGTATCGTGACGAAGAAATTCGGTATTCAATCACAGAACAAAAATACCTGGCAGTAATTCGAGCGGTCCAACATTTTTAGCCGTATTTATTAGGAAACCTTGCAAAGATTATCATGGAACAAGCACCTCTGGTCCAGATCCTTAATAAGAAACAACCGTTACAACAGATGACCATGTGATTGGCTCGGATGGCAAATAAGCTGCTCGAGTACGAATACACAATGGTATACAAACCGGGACGATACCACCAGAATGCGGATTGCATGTCCAGAGCACCAGTAGTTTCTGGAATCGAGGATTAATAATCGGAGGGCGAAGAAGCAAAAAATCAATACAAACCGCTGATAACCAAAAGAACAAGCGGGAACCAACAACAAGCAACTTAAATAAGAACTTTATAAAAAGAAAGATAATAGAAGGAAACAGAAAGAACAAGAACATAAGTAGGAACAAAGCAAAGGAAACCAAAGAACCAAAAAGTATCCATTAGTTGCGATAGATCAAAAAGAATCCGATTTCGAAGTATCATTAATATTCGAAACGGAAGTACAAGTACAAACAAACCATAGAGAAGATAGTCAGTGGTCCGACATTGAAAGTCAAGAAAAGCAGAAAGGGGTAAAGAACTAGTTAGGGGTGATGGACGGAAGGTGGACAATCGAAAAACACCCACGATAATAGCGAACAAAACAGGTATGAAAAATCTTCAAGAAAGAAAATACCTACAAAGCCAAAAGAATGGTCAAACAAAGAACGGACCTAAAGGAAGATCAGATGAAAAAAGAAAAGAACAACAACAAAAGGAAAAGATACCTATGACCGAGAGCATAATAACAGTTAGCGCCGATAGTCCTAAGAAGCGCCTAAGAAGAAAGCCAGAAGCGCCTAAGAGGAAAGTAAGAGTAGAACAATTGGAAGAAACGAACCAAAGATTGGAACAAAACATAGAAGTGGAACGACAAACAGAAAGAATGGAATTGGAAAAGGAACTGAATGAACCAAACACACCCGAAGAACAATAAATAACCGAGGCCGAGATGTACTTGCAATACTTCGGACGGGAACCACCATGACCACCAGAAGAACTGGCGCGCGCACGAAATGAAGACCGTGCATTCACTCAATTAAACGTATCGAAAATAATCAATTTTTGGATACAAACCCGGAATTCGAAAATAATGAATCGTAGCGCACGATCACCAATTTAACATCTTTGGCTATATCCTGTATCGATTGTGAAGAAAGCATCGACTGAAACAAACTGAACCATGGGAATTGCAGGTTGTAGTTCCTCCCGATTTTCGGCCATCGCTATTCGAAATGTACCACACATCGAAATACGGAGGACATTTGGGATTTGAGAAAGTATGGTCAAAAAATGACAAGAAAATTCTTTTGGCGGAGCATGACGCGCGATGAGCGACAATACAGCGAAGCATGTATCCCGTGTGCCCGATTCCGATTCGTGTATTATATAAAAATTTTTGAATCTAACTTCGTAAAGAAGACGATCTTCGCACTACTGCTAATGTTGGCAGCCCAGTATGGAATCGCTACATACGGGTCAATAAATTACGGCCGGGTTCATCCTATGTGAATTTTTAGACTTAATGTTATTATAGTTAAGCTGATTCTATATCAAAATTGAGGAGAACTACGGTTAGACTCGCGAGTAGGCCAATACCGAAGCAAGGATCCACTCTGTGACTGTCCCGAAGCTTAATAAATCTAAATGTTTAAAGTTTAGCCTACTTAACTGATTCCTAACATTTTGTATGTCCGAACTCAATTTTTCATGGAAAAATCAAGTTTACGTGTTATGTCGGCTCACCCGTCATCACTGCGAAGCGATAGTGGTCGTTTACGGGTGGGATATCAGACATCAACTGGAATCCCATTGCGGCAATTTAAGCAATTTAAAATACTCTGTAACTTTTCACATAAATCGTATTACTATATTAATACGAATGTATGATTTCAAGTCACTTTTGCAAGGGGGCAGGGGTCAGAAATTATTTTAACTAGCTAATACTCGGTTGAAAGTCAAAATCTTGGCCGACGATGACTCCTAAACCACTGGCTAAATTGAGCGAAGATGTTCTAGACATCATCGAAATGACGATTCTCAAGTAATTCATATATAATATAAATTAAGTAAAAATTCGCTGTTTTTAGATGACGATACGAATTTTCACAGCCAGAACGGTTATTGCAACCATGTGGATGTATCCTTTTTAACGGTAGCCTAAATTGAATCCCAAAATAATCGGTTCATCGATTTAAAACTGGGTTCGTAACCCAACAGGGCAAAAATGGTGGGACACCTGGGAATTTGAGTTTTTAATTTGATACGATCCTTCAACGGACTTACCTAAAAGCGGTCCGTCCAGTCAAGACTTAACAGGTCTGACATAGCATCATGCTGCCAAAGATTTGCCCACAAAATTTCTGCTGTTTGAAATTATATTTACCAACAATGGTGAATTTAATACTACGACTACAGCGACTTCGATACAGCCGTGCTTCACTAATGAAACCGAACTCCTACAAGCAGGCAGGAGAAACGAAAATATGCTCTAACCATAATGAAATTAAACCTAAAATATGCCTATGAAACTGAATATACCCGAATTTCTGTCATTGTGTAAATATATGCAAAACCTGAGCGACTTTTTCTCTGCTCTGGGATGATTTTTCACCTTATTTTTGAAAGATCCACGGCGCCTGGATCTAGTGCTCAATGGACTTACCTAAATCTGTGCAGATTCGTTTGTGTAAAAGTGTCCGTGACAACAATAACTAAAACCTAATAAAATTCTAAAAAGCAAGACGATAGCAAGGATCTGTCCATTATGTAAGCTACAAGGTCGAATGAAACAAATGGAAATCGCGTGTCTGGGCTGGTAAGTCACAAAGACATACCTGGCCAAACCCTGTCGGTAGTATACGTATATACATAATGTCTTTACACCATTTCATAATTACACGTACACATCAACATGCGATACAACGAATAATGGCGGTGGGTCGGGACTGGTAAGGTACCAGGAGGTATCCTACTGGACTCGGTCGACCAGAAAAATTAATTGTACGCGAATCAATAATATAGCGAACAGATAGGTCATGCAACTTCCACATGACCAACACATATACGTCAATAACAATCACGAAGTTATTTACAACCTGTACAATAAAGGCACAATTCTACACAAATCAAATAGTTCATATACTCTTTGTACAGTTTCCATATAACCACAAATCATGCATGTATATAAATCAAGTATTCGGCTAATATTCATACAATTACAATTGGTAATACAATTATAAATCATACAATTACAGCAATAGATCATACAGTTACAATCTCGTTAAACTACAGTAAACACAAATAACATCAATTCATCAAATTTATAAGTATTCAATCAATTTATGCTCGATCAGGCACCCATAATATGTACTCGCTCAGAAAGGGGAACGTTGGATTTTGTATAAGACCATCGATTTTGTTCTAATTTATGTAACAGACATGACCTCAGGATTCAGTAATGTTGTCCATTGGCGAGGATTAATCTATCGCTTAACGATCCAGAATGGATCTGTTACAGTAGAAAATTCAGTTTTTTCTTGAGCGGAGCTCGGCGAAGCCGAGCGAAGCGTTTTTATTTTCTGTCGGAGTAAAAAAGGTCGATGTCCGTCCGTTCGTTCGCTCGTTCGGTCCGACGGATCTCAAGAACCACTGAACGGATTTTAAAAAACTTTTTTTGTTTGAAAGCCTATCATGTCAGAGTGTGCACCTGATATTTGGTATTAAAAAATTTTGCGTGGTTAATTAGTAATTAGCTAATTAGTTAATTTTATGCAGCTAATAGAGAATTTTGCAATATTTGTGTTATTTGTTGAAATAGAATCGTTTCGATCAAACCATTATAGGTTTTTGGGTCGAAAAATTCGAATATAATATTTTTAGCAATGATAAAGCCCTATGCCCTATGCAATGTAGTTACAAGAACATAAAATTGAGTACATTCGTAATGCCACAGCCCAAGCTCCGCTCACAAATGTAGTTCCACTACCGACTAGTGTATATATATAATATATAATTATTTGAGATGAACTAACAAACATCGATCAATCATTAATAGCTTAGGCATACATAGTGTATGGATAGCAATAAAACTATAAATTCAGCTGTTTCACAGCTGCCTGTGCGGCTGTTATGGGGTGCACTAACAATTTTAATACTAGTGTTGATGGATGAAGCGTCTAGTGTAGTAGGAGATGGTAGCAGTAGTGCCAAGTCAAAGGTTATCGTTGTTGGTGGAGGACTGGCTGGTATCGCAGCGTCTATTACCACTGCGCGATTGGGTAGGTGTTTTATTTGTGTTTTGTCAACAAATACAATTTTTAACAAAACCGTCAAAACTGCATTAATCTATGATTATGCTATGTGTGGAAAAAACACCTCTTTCAATAGGTGTGGCTCACACCAGTAATGTTATGTTTTGAGAGACCTCAGAGAAGTCTGCGAAGCCTCCTCCCTAAACCATCGAACAGAATTGCATGAATGCAAGCGGTGTTTGCGTGTATATAAAATATGCTGTAAAAGATTCTATTGGTTAAATTGAATCGGCATATAAAATATAGAGGAACAAGGTAGTAGCGTAACCTCTACAGTGCCAATCCCGTTAGCCAAGTTTTGCGGCCAGGTTTAGTAACACCGGAGTTGTAATTGGAGATATCTTGTTGTGTAAATTTTTGTAATAAACAATGGAACGAGCACTACATCTCACCCGCACGTGTCCTTCAGATAGGGTCGGCCCATAGATTAGCAGTTTTCAATTGATAGTGGATTCCAGAATAAGACGCGCAAACCGATGTTTTAAAAATATGATTTGTAAGTTAACCTGGAACAAACACAAATTTTTTGTTTGGTGGTTTCGGAAATAGTGGTTTTGGTCGAAGCTTGACATATTGTTACATGTAAAGTATTGCATTCAGGGCACGTACTTATAAAATTACCCTCAGGTAATTTTTAACTACGAGTAATTTTTATCATGCCGTTATCCTCAACATTCGCATTCGGGTAGGGACAAGGCTAAAATCCGCAGGTAATTTTTTACTCGCGAGTAAAATATTTACTCCCCGCTATGTTTATTTTACCCGCGAGTAATTTTATTTATCTGAGGGTAATTTTTTTATCTCCAACTAATTTTACCCTGCCTGTGGATAATTTTTTATCTGTGGGTAATTTTGCCTTACCTACAGGTAATTGTGTTACCTGCGAGTAATTTTATCCTACATGCAGGTATATAGTTTTGCTTGGTGGAGATACTGTATCTAGTCCTAAGAAAAATACCAATGTTTGGTAGATACAGTAATTTTGGGTGGGTCGCGGAACACGATTCTAACAGTTATTTTCATGGTGGGTCCACCGCTAACCACAACATGTCACCTTAGTGTTAAACCTAGCAATATATACGTATATAAACAATTATTGCAAGATCTTAATTTCAAAGGTCAGATGGTATAGTGAATGATGGGTGGTGGTAGGCACCAGTTGCATTGTTTTTGCATTAGTAAATTGGGGGACTAGCTGCATGCTCGAACGTACAGTAATGCGGGTAATTTATTGTGCAAAACGCGCCCCACTTTTCAGTTCATGAGGGACCGACTATCACTGCCTCCCTGCCTCAAATAGTTTTGCAAAATTTTTCGCAAGTTGATATGAAAAATTTTTTCCTCCATCCTAATCCCATTTTAAAGATTAATCATGGCGGCGCTGCTCTTTACATCTACATTTTGTTTGAGTTGTCGCTCTATATCGCTTAACAAGATTTTTGTTATCCCAGGAACCTCTTTTTTGTTTTTCCACAGCAGCATTTCTATTCTAAACATTTGTGTTAAATATTTTTGACGTCACAAATTTGGCATCTTGATAGGCTCAAAATTTGTGGGGGGCACGAAGCGAGCGCAGCTCCAAAACGAAATGGGGCGGGCCTGATAATTAGGGACGCACGACATCGAGTTCCCCGGTTCAATTTCGCCGCAATTTTCTCAAAAATTTTTGGGAGGACAAATTTTTTCTGGAGAGAGAATGATCGCGTGGCATCGAAAATTTGTGGGCGGGCACGAGCCGGCGGCGACTTCGCCGCGAACCAGGTGCCGGTCGATTATGGGGCCCTTCCCATTAGTGAGATCCCAGGAAATGACAATCTCTCAGCTTAAAAAAGGGGTCTCCCAACAAATTTTTTAAAAGGTACCCCTGTATAACGTCTCCACCAAGTTTCGAAATGTGACTACCCTCAAGCCGGATCTCTGTGAATGTTGTTAAGGCATCGGACTTTTTCAATGACATCGGAATCCCGGAAATCAAGGTCCCGGGCCGCGCCTGCCCGCTATCACGTGATACTCGAAGGTTTCATCAACAGCTAATTTATTTTGAGCGTTTTAAACTGGATCCTTTATGGTCGTTTAGTGACTAATTTAGATCAAAATTTCATGCAATTCATGTTATAAAGTCACCACGAGCTGGGTTGTAAATAATATTTTATAAGCAGTAGATAGAGGACACTTGCTGCACATTTTTAATCATATAAGGTGCCTACAGAGTCCATATGATTAAAACAGTTCTTTTCAATACCTGATAAGAATGGAAAAACTATCTTTTTTACCAAAAATCAAACCAAACGTCGGTATCCGTATATCCATTGATAACGGTAGGACCCATGCTGTAGAAAATATTTCAAAAGTTCCTTATGCATTTGACTTAGCGTCTTATGAAGGATGCGGCTATTAACAGATTCGGAAAGGCAGTTAAATTTTTTCATGATATGCAACAAATAGGGCAAACAGCACTTTTAAATGAATGCAGAATTTTTTTGGCTGTTTTACGGTATCGTTCCTTGTTACTAATGACTGCTCCTTAAATCTAAAAATCGCAAACTCCCAATGGTGTGAATTTTAATAATACAAGGTTACAAACAAGAATACTATGTACAATACACAACAATAAAGTTCAGAAAGCGAGGTTTAAAAAGAGATATATATATATATAAACCGACTAATCGGTCGGAGTAATTTAAGCTGCCTTGCTAAATAGCAGGGCATGTTAAATGTCTAATCGTATTTTAAGATTAAAATATAGCCTTACTCTTACTTTGGAATACTACAAATATTACACCTACCGGCGAGTATAAAACGCTACCCACAGGTTAAAATTACTCGCAGGTAAATAAAATATACTCACAGATAAAAAAATTACGTGCAGGTAGGGCAAAGTTTACTCTCAGGTAACAAAATTACCCGCAGGTAGGAAAAATTACTCGCATGTAAAAATCTACGCGCAGGTTATTTTAAATTACTCGCAGGCAATTTGAAATTACTCTCAGGTGAAATAGATTACCTGGATGTAGCCTATGTCGTTTTTAGAATACTACAATCTATGGCTAGCTTAAGCTCCGCTTAAGATCGTCACCCCCTAACCACCATGGAGCAGTTTTTCCTGCTCTTTCCAATGGAAAAGGTTTTAGGGCTCTAGCTCTTCAAGGTGGCTCAGGAGAGGGACCCAATTTCAGGGGTCGGATTTTTTTAGAAATATGGATTTTGGTTTTTGACCTTTTTGGACATAACCTTGGATTGGATTGACCGATTGGGCTCAAATTTGGATATGATATAGAAAATGCAATGGGCTATAGGGCGATGCATGGGGTGTGACGATTACTGTCCGTCACAAGAAGATATGGCTCCCGATATCGGGAATGCAAGCAAAAAATGGGTATTTTGATGTTTGGAAATTAGATTTAGACTGGGCTCAGTTTTAGGGCAAGCTTGAAGCTTAGGTTCGGGTATCCTGAAGTACTGCACCGGCAAACGCAGGCGAGGAAGCACCAGTACTGTGCGCCCTAAACTGTGGCAGTTAGCTAGCGCAGCGGAGCTTAGTCTAAGGCTTGGGCTTAGTGTAAGGCTTAGGCTTAATCTATAACTCTATAAGAAAACGTATTACAGACATTGGAACTAACCTCTAGACGCGATACATGTTTCCGATTTGGGCAATGAGTAGACCGACAATAGCGAATTGTCGTCGCCTTTGAAATTCAATGAGTGTTCGCTGGAATAGGCTATGACGAACACTTTGGCGTCGCCGAATGAAGGTTTTCAAATTTCCCCAGAGACCATCAATGTTTTGCGTATGGGCGTCGGGGTTGTCGGGATTAAAGAATTGGCGGTTATGATCGTTGACCGTGGCATGAGTATATTGCTGGGGGCTAGGTAGGTGTCGCAGTCCTTGGATGTAGGTCTGGAAGCTGTCGGTGATGATGCGTGTTCCCGGCCGGATATGTTGAAATACTAGAGGCATGATTGTGTTGATGGTGCGATTGGGGACGTGGAAAAGTAGACACTTGCCCGTTTGTCGTTCAGTCATGCCCACCACCCAACCACGATGACGACGTGGCATGCCGCGGTTGTATTTTTGTCGAAAAAAACTTCGACTCGTCAACTTCTACGTCGATACCGGGACCGCCCAACATGCTGTTTTGCCAATGATCACGGTCGTAAGCCACAGCGACATTCCTACAGTAGTTGTACCAGTTCGTAATGGTATCTGTGGCGACCCCTGTTCGCAAGCGAATGAAGTTTAACTATGAACCAAGTTGTTGATGTAGCCGAAAATGATCACGAGTGTCGGTTCCAATGTGATCCGGTGACCGGCAAAAAATGGGCCGCTTCGAATATATAATTTGGCTCGGCAATTTTTACAGCGCCATTCGTACTTGTCAAGGCGCGCGAGGTCATTACGCGCAGCCAAATACATCGCGTCGCCACATGTACATTGTTGGTTGTTAGCGATAATTCTGCATTGGGCAAGCAGAACAATACTATCTTCATATGTACTTGTTCTACGCACCATTTGGTATAGGTCATGCGCAAATTGTTAATATCAGGTTCAGGAAGTATAGTATTAAGGGGCGAAATGTTAATTCTGGTATTTTGAGGTCTGCCACGTGCTGCCATAGCTTAATATTATGCTGTAAAATATAAAAAATGGAAAATAAATCATCAATCGAGCGTTCCCAAAGGGTTACTTCCGAAGTGGTTAACTGTTCTTGCGGATAACTTCAGAGGGAGGCCAGATATATCAATATGAATGGTACCATTGAGTTTCTCCTGTAATGCTGGATCGATCTGGCTGCATCATGTCTATTTTGCAAAATTTTTTTTTCAAAATTTTCAGGTGACATTTAACAGGTCGTATGCGGTATATTTGAAACGGTCGTATGCGGTATTTAGTAGAATGAAGATGGTGGTATATGTTTCGAGATAGTGAAGCACCAAGTCAGTTGAGGTCTGCGTTGTAAAACATTTAAATCACGGCCTTCTTAGGGTTCAAATGTTTGTCTGATTTTAGCGCAAGCCTATATGTGGATAAAAGTGTAAATAGCCTTTCGAGGTAATTATAATTTCCAAGTGTATAAGGTGGGGTAAATACTTCAGCACTGTCTCAAACCCAAATAGCGGATTCACATTTGTAAACAATGTTGTTGTTAATCTTTTTAAGTTAGCCCATGTTATGTTAGCCTGTCCACAGCACTTCCGAAAAGTTGGGGCATGTTCATTCTCTGGGGAAATTTTAATGTGGGTCTAAATCTTGCTTAATAATACTAATTATTCCCATATTATCATGTTGTTTTAGTGCCGTGATTGTATTTTTAAGCTATAAAACGATGTTTTCGCGTTGTAAATAGTGGTGATTAGTGTTTAAAAACAATTTGCAAACAAAAAACGTAACTTTTAAGACATAAAAAATAATTATACTTTGTTGGACACAAGGTTTAGGCCGAGTCGGAGGGGTGGGGTACGGACATGGGGGAAAATCCCACGAAAAGCGGGATTTAGAAAGTGGGGGCCCACTGTGAACAGGCCAGTTATAGCTCTAGAGAACGTTAGCCGTAATATAGATACCAAAGTCAAGGTTTGGTTGCCACATAGTGCTTAACCGTGCTCTAGGGCAACCTTAGCACTCTGATCTCACCATTGGATTAACTTTTTATAACTTTGGAATCTTTCAGGTTATTCTGTTGTGCTTATTGAGGCCGAAAAAAACGTTGGAGGCAATTCGGCAAAAGCTAGCTCAGGTATAAATGGTTGCAATACGACCACACAAGAATCAATGGGTATCTCAGGTAAGCATTTTTAGCAAACACATGTTTAGTTGGATACTGTTTTTATAAAAACATCACTGTTTAAATATGACCACATAATAACGCAATACGACCACGCAAGAATCAATGGGTATCTCAGGTAAGCATTTTTTACTAAACACATGTTTAGTTGGATACTGTTGGTTATAAAAGCACCACTGTTTAAATATGACCACAGAATAAGAGGAACTTCACCAAATCATTCTCAGTGGTAAACCTTATGTAAATATTTAACTTTCTATGCATGTCATTGCTGTCGTTCGATCGTTTTTTCCTGGAGCTGCCCTGTCTGGTTGAAAATTATGCCTTACTTGAATCTGCAGGCACTCGAACGGCACTAACTTTCAGGTAGAACCGTTTCGAAAACCACTTTGGCGAAGACTTTGCCAGCCATGGAGAGGAGCAACACCTCCCGATGATTGCCGCAATCACTCATTTTTCTTTTTTTTATTCTAAACCGTAATAATACCTGGCCTGTTCACAGTCCTCCGAAAATTGGGAGGGAGACTTGGGGGCCCCATGTTAATTCTCGGGGGAAAATTAAAAGTGGGGGAGGAGGGGGATAAATTTTGCTTAAGAACACTAAATATTGCCATATTTTCATGCATTTTTACTACCGTGAATGTATTTTTAAGCTAAAAAACTATATTTTAGCATTATAAACAGTGGTGATTAATGTTTAAAAAACAATTTGCAAACAAAAAACATAAATTTTCAGAAAAATTTTTTTGGAATTAGTTGAACAAGGGTGGTTCCCGCTGAGCGGGGGGACGGACATGGGGGAAAACGCACGAACATGTAGGATTTGGAAAGTGCGTGTCCTCCCACTGTGGACAGGCCAGAATACGGTGTCTTTAGAATCTTGGGGCAGCTGTTCTCAGTGCCAGCAGAGATTGAAAAGCTCAAACAGGCGGTGCATTAGGGGAGGTCCACCGGCCTTCAGCAAATGTGCAAGTATATTATATGGCCCGGGCAACTGGATCTGATCTCTTTCAGCGTTTTTTAGATTTCATGAAGTGTGATTGGATCGTTCTGTTGGATGAAATTCCAAGATTGCCACGAGATCAGGATCTGCGGAAGTTTTTTGAAGTGCTATTTCCGTCGCTCTGTGATATATGGAAGATCTATCAAAAGATGACTGCCCGCGACTGTTTACAGTGGAATGGCTGGATTCGTGTGAGTTTTTGCACCAATTTGAGGGCAGAGAATACTTCTCTGCTGTCAGCGGCGGCGGCGAAGCCTTTGCATCTGTGCAGTTTTTCCCATCATGCATTTTTGATAGTCATTGCTTCACGCTGCAGAGAATATTTTGTTTTACCGAAGCGATTCTTATTCCTAGCGAAGTCTTCGCTGAGATATTGAGAATGAGCTTTGTTCTTGGCGTCTATGAGAGCGGCCATGTCTCCACAGCATTTTCTGAACCAAACGGGTGTTTTCCGCTTCGGATGGGTAGTACCTCTGTTGATGTTTTGATTATAGTGTCTGGCCAACTTCGTTTGGTGTCGCGTCTTCTGCAAGGAAGCTTCTCCTGAACGGAATGTCGGACAACATTAGGTACTTGAGTATCGGCGAGCTTGTTTACGTCTTGTTTAGATTGGGCCTACGCGATTTTCCTCCTGAGTTTACAATTGAATGCTTCTTTTGTTACGTAGTGGTCTCTTGAACACTCTGCAGCTCGCATTGCCCGTGTTAATTTAATTTGTTTCAGGTGGTGCTTCTTCATGATAACATTGCGTAGCAAGTGGAAATGCTGTGACCGTGGGTGCATCCAGGAGCACAAGTGTTGATCACGCTGGCTGAAGAAAGTGATCGTTATGCGTTGTTCGCTCTCAGTGTAGAAGTACAACAGCAGAGCACCATTTGAGTTATCCTTTTGCAAATTTACCGAATACCCCGTCGTACGTAATGGAGTCGCCGTCAACTCTAGCGTTGAAACTCGCTCGAATACCTGCGCCTCAGTTTGCTATGAATCTTTCACGCAGTCTGCAGCCATCTGATGCGAACCACCTGCGTGTAGCATTCATAGTAGCAGCTCCCAGCTGCTCAAGCCTGCCACCGTCATATTTCACCCATCACAGCATCACTTTTATCTTTTCCGCGCCCTGCACGATACTTTAGGCACTCGATGTCGTGCCTCATCGTTAGGATTCTCTGGGTCATTAGGAGTAGTCCAGGGATACACTGAAATGTAGTGGATCCAGGAAACCTGATGATTGTACCGCAGTAGTCGCTGCGGACCGTTAACCTTGGTGGTTGCTTCCGCGTACCACGCTGAAACTATCGCCGTTGAGTTATTAGCTAAACGCTCGCGCCAGAATTCTCAGCCTGTTGCCACGGATTTCGTTGCCATTTGACTATGACTGCAGAATTTTCTCGTGGTTTGCCGCTAGTTTTGTAGGATTACTCCAGGGGCAGCTGCATACGGTTCGTCGGCCCTTTACTAGAACTATCGATTTTTCAAATTTGGGTATGGTATTGCGTGTTCATACCATAGAACGGGTGTCTGTCAAGTTATCATGCCTGCCGAATGCGATGATTTTGTTATGTAAAGTCCAGCTTGACAATATTATTCATTTTCATGAAGTTTCAAGGTGTTTTCGGCCGACGAACCCGGTTTAATTTATGCTTTCAATTATTTGGTTATACATTGCGTGCTTAGATGACATCACGAATGGTTTATATATATGTTTTTGGTGCGCTGAGTGCGATGGATTTTCAGAGGTCCTGACTGGGTTTGTAGAGTAGCAACCGGGTCTGGGTCTTTCTAACGCAAAATTTCTGGTCCGGGTATTGGTTTTCAAAAATTCCAGGTCCTGTTATTTTATTTAATGGTGGATTTTAATCCAAAACCCTCTGCTTCTAACTCGTTCGATTTAATATCCGGTGACGTATTATGATCATATTATGCCAAAAAGAACCATCTGATGACTGATTATAAAGTGAAATTTAATGGGGTTCACATATGCGATGGTTATGTTGGAAAACTTAGTAGTCGCCAAAAATAGCCGATACTAACTGTAAGGATCCTCCATTCTAGCTGAGAATCTGGTCAAAGAAAATAAATTAACTTTCAGAATTTTATGCTCGCTCGCTGCACAAAAAATGCTATCTCACACTAAAGACGCAGACAACTGTACAACTGTAGCCGTACATTTTAATATGTGCCACATACAAAATTAGTTTAATTGTACCTACACGTAAAATATGACACAATTTTATCGTGTTGATGAGAAAACACGCCCAATTATTATTATTATAGAGGGTTCAAATTAAATGACTTTCACTTAATGTTAAATTACTATATAATAGACCAATCACTTTAAAACTCTAGAGCGGAAATTCGTACCATTAATTTTATGTGTTGTGTTCGAGCTTACCTATCCAGCCAACCCTATCTACCGTATCAGTCAAGTAGAACAAGTGTAAGATTTTGAACTAGTTGAAGATACGGTAAACGTCAAAGATTGATATCTAAACAATACAGAATTTTATGCTCGCACGCTGCACAAAAATGCTATCTCTCACTGAAGACGCAGACAACAGTACAACTGTAGCCGTACATTTTAATATGTGCCACATACAAAATTAGTTTATTTGTACATACACGTAAAATATGACACAATTTTATCGTGTTGATGAGAAAACATGCCCAATTATTATTATTATAGAGGGTTTAAGTTAAATGACTTTCACTTAATGTTAACTTACTACATAATAGACCAATCACTTTAAAACTCTAGAGGGAAATTCGTACCATTAATTTTATGGGTTGTGTTCGAGCTTACCTATCCAGCCAACCCTATCTACCGTATCAGAAAAGTAGAACTAGTGTAAGATTTTGAACTAGTAGAAGATATGGTAAACGTCAAAGATTGATATCTAAACAATACAGCACAGAGCTGCACGTTTTGGTTACATATTGAATTCAAATGTATCAATTGACACCGCAGCAAAGCGCCATTATTTATAAGGCAATCTGTGAAATGATAACATGTATATAAGTGTGTATAAAACTACAATACATATGTATGTATATTTATCATTTATCTGCGTAGTCCGGGTCCGTCTCCGAGTATTGGTTTTCAAAAATTCCGGGTCCGGGTACTGGTTTTCAAAAATTACGGGACCGGGTTCGGGTATTAATTTTGAAAAGTTGCAACTCTAGGTTTTGTGTCGATGAACCCAAGTTTCAAAATATAGTTTGTGTTTGGTTGGTTGGATATTTTCGATACGCTGAATACGATAATTTGCATCCTTTTCAGTGGATTTAAGTAGGTCTATGTCGACGAACCATATACATAATTAGCGCGTTTTTAGTTTTTTTAACATATACTGCTTCTGGAATGGTGATATAGGCTTTTGGTTCTTTAAATACGATGGCATGCTCACTGTCCAGCGTGACTATTACATTTTAATGGGGCTTGAAATAGTTTAAAAGTTTGTCCCTCGCCGAACCCGAATTACCTAAAGAATTTCGTCTGTGGTCACATATTTTGTTATCGTTGTTTTCAGTGCCTCACATAAGCTTATAAATTTTTGGACATGCATAATTATTATAGGTGGTGTGGCTAAACTTCTATCGGACTAGCATTAAAATGCGTGATTCCACCTTAATTGCCTATCGTAGGGTTGTTCTTTTGTCAAAATCACGAAAGCTATCGTGTGCGTTGACATTTCTGCAATCGGTATTCACATTTTACTGAATGCGAATTTGCGTACGCGCACAATTCTCTGTTTCGCACGGTTGTCCGCGTTCATCAAAACTGAATCAGACATCATGTTTGCGTTCTATGTGTGCATTGCAGTATGCGCAAAAAACGCGGTTGTCAATCACGTTTTGTCGTTTACGCGGTCATAAAAATGCGATAGTAAATCACAAAATAGCGTCGCGTACAGCACCTATTGCTATATATATCATAAATCTTTGTTGGCGCACATAAGGAAATAACCACTCATTGCGTTAACGATCTTGCACCTGACAAAAGAACTGTCTGGGTGTACACATCTAAATGAACTCACACATAAGGCGTAGGGGTTCTGTTGGGGTGTTATATGCAGCAAACCCAAAGTCGCTTATAGTTATTTCGCAGCTATAGATAAAACCTCGCTCTCTACAATTCACCCCGCTTGCAAGATACTGCTAGTATGCTAGTAATGTGTATCACTGGCTAGTCCAAAGCGGGGAGCGACATTTTTGGTACCCCCCGTTAAATGGAGGTAGCCCTGGCTCGCGTTCCCGACGAAATATGGGGTACCCCCGGAAAATGCCCTCGACTTAAAATTAATGAATGGTCAGTTTCTTACCAAATGTTGATTTTCGATATAAATTTTGCGTCGGATGCTGTACGTTGTCGAGCATCGTTTCTAGACTGCAGTAGTGTAACGCGGACTGACAACTAAGCCTTGCTATCAAACTGATCTGAATGCGGCGGCCATTTGTGTTGTGTGATATAGTTGCGTATATTGTGTGTTGTTTTTTGTGTGCGTCTGGAGTCGTTCATGTGTGTGGTTGCTAGTACAGCGGCGTTTTCTTCCTAAAAGAAAAAATGTAAAAAATGTAGAAAACTTTCAATTAATACTACACCAAGTATAGCCGCCAAGTGAACCAGTAGCTCCCCGGCAAAATCCGGAAGCTCAGGCCCCCGGCTATCATTTCATAGGTTCGGACTAACCAGTATTACTATGCTCGATCCATTTCCTTAAATAGCGGCTAATTGATCAAAAATTCCGCTTGCGTCGTCACTCAGATGTCATCACTGTTTGTATAGGTTTTATACAATTTTTTATTCGACACGTAACAGATTCGATTCTGGCCCATCCAAATTGGAGATTTAAGATTTTTCGACTCTCCTGGCAAAAAACCAGGAGCCTTGCTGTTACAAGTTTGAGAATCCCTGGCTTTATGCTCTTATGAGTTTTTTGGTTTTAGAGTAACAACTCCCCCAATTTTGCTAGAAAAAATAATTTGATTAGAAATAAAAATAAAAAGAAATAAAATTGTGGAATGACAGTAAAGAGTAGTTAAAATTACGTATATGATGACTTGTTAAAAATTGCTTTTAACTTCAAGTGAGGTTGTTAATCAGTGTTAGAGAGGCGATATATAACAAATTGTGATCAGCCAGTTTTATCAGAAAATAAATTCTCGCTAGAAGAAACGAGCGAATGTAGCCAGTGTGCGCTTGGTGACTATTTCGAGCTATAAATCGAGCTGCCGTCTGAGACATACAACGATACACTGGTAGTATACGTCAAACGCAACATTACGATTATATGACCGTTTAGTTTTTCCTCCAGTGATCAAAAAGGTCCACGTTTTAAATTTTTATAAATCACAAATTTAAAGAAAAATTTTAATTCCTTGTGTCAAGCAACAAGGACAACCGACAGTCCAAAACTATTCCTCTACGTATAAATATATTCACTGAAAAACACCAAACTTCACAATTTGTTGATAAAGATTTTTGCACAATTCAGTGCATGGTTATCAAGATTATGAATGTTTTTTGTTTTTCGGGTCTCATTGGCCCACTTAAAGTATTTGGACCTTATCCTGGATCCAAGGGCAACACCGTGCAACTGCTTGACATTTTTTATAGAGCATTAATAGCTCTAAAAATGAACCTGATTTAGCTGAAATATTTGCACCGGCTGTTGAGCTACAGCCAAGAGTATGTTCCTTCCGACTCGACCCGAACCATTTGGATCCTCTTTTAAGACCAGCATGAATTAGAATCCATTTCTGTGCTTAATTAAATGACAATAAAGATTATAAGCTTTTTGCATGAGGTATCGCGTCACTGTGCCGGCCTAGTCAAGCCTGAGTTTTGCATATCATCCCATAAATCCAGAAACGGCATCGTCGAATTTTACCACCCTGGCCAGTGAGAATCCCTTGCTACACTCGTTTCACTCACTACTCAGAATTCGACTATAGATTTTGTGCTGTGCATTATGAAATTGTCATGGGATTTATATACAGATGATTTTAGAATTAGCTATATGGCTGGATATATTCCTATTATAGCATTTTCAATGACTAATTGCTTCAAATATTAAATTCCGCGCTGCGAGTAGTATATGTGTTCGTGACTAGCTCCACTATGGTGGGTACTCAAACTGGTTATTTGTTGACCATGTGATCCCGACTAGGTACCGCCATGGTGGAATACTCAAAATAGCTAGGCTTGCTGCTGAATACGGTAAAATTCAGGCTTTGGTAGTACGGCATATTCGTTGCTAGTATGTCTCGGTTTCATAACCGTAACACCGCAGCACTGTAGTATAGCGCGAGAAGTGATGATTTCGTCAAGCGGTCTTGTATGTGTCGTGAAAGATTATATGCTAGTACTGGAACTTGTAACGGCATATTCGTTGTGATTTTGAAAGTATGAGACCTTGTAACGGCATTCATTTCATGCCAACGCAATGTTTCCGCTCGTTACATGATTTTTCTACTACAATTAAGATAAACTCACGTCTAAATTTCGTCGATTTTTCTTTTACCGTTATAGTGTGCGGTCTTACATGTGATGTGAACGATTGTATGCCAATGTGAGAGAGTTTAACGGAATCTTTTTGCCGGCACAACACTATTTCCGCTTTTTACTTATTTTTGGGTTTCGTAACCATCGCTCGTACATGCATTGTGCTGCCAGCTGAAATTTTTTTAGTCGGTACATGTTTATTGTCAATATACTGCGTTTTGCGCGATTGCATTAATGTGCAAAATACTGAGGTAATAATATGGTTACTCAGGTAAAATAATTCAAATAGAATTTCTTTCGTACGGGTATGGACTTGCTGTAGTTAAACAGGTGTTTGCAATATGAGTCATTATTCCAGACAATACAGAAACATTCTTTGCTGATACGATGAGTGCTGGTGACCATCAAAACGATCCACTTCTCGTCGATATTTTGGTTGAAAAAAGCGCCGATGCAATTTCATGGCTTATCGCACAGGGTGTCGATCTAACCGATGTCAATCTATGTGGCGGTCACACCATATCGAGGACACATTGGTAGGTTGTATACACATAGAAAAAAATCGGAGTAATTGTGGTTAATGTTTATTTGTTAATACTGTGTTCCTTCTCACTGTTAGATTTATTCTCGTTTATCACACATTAATTTGACAAAAACTATCGTGTATTCGATGATGACAACAAATTTTGTTGAATTTTTATTTAAAGGCTTTGTTAAGACTAACGCTGTTTTCGAGTTTTGTCAGATTGGGTTGTGCGTTATGTCACGGAAACTAAGGTTAGAACCTTTAGCAGTTAGTACTTGTTAAGTCAATAAATGTATTTTTCAAAGCAAAACCATTGTCGTAATGCGTGAGTAAACTTCAGGTTACCCCACCAACTAACCTATTTTGCAATAATCGATATCGAATCGCCACTGCTACGGAAAAAAGCTGAATTTCATTTTGGTTTTGGCTAACGGAAAATTGCCAATATCAAACCCAAGTACCAGAAATTATACATTGTGTTCGGATAATGCCTAATATTTAAATTTGTATTATTCGGTGTTCGTGAACAGATTGTTGCAAGTGGTTACGAGCAAATCGATCCTATAGTTAAACTCTTGGTGATCGCGAACAAAATCGGTTTACCTGTCCTGTTATTTACGTGATAGTGCACCCGTCCTAGCTTGTCCCGCGGACACGTAGCCATAACTAGACACTCACACAACTTAGTTAGACGGCCGAAGTCATGGTGAACCTCCCTCGGTCGATGAGTTAAGGTACAAATAAACGCGACATTCGCGTAGAGATCTATTTTTACATGGTTTCCTGAGTCGAGTTAGGATTTAAAATGTAGTCTTTGAGCCGACCGAGGTTAAATAAGAGAATGTAGTCTTTTTGGTTGAACATTAGCCGTACAACTCCGTATCCTCTTTGGCCACGATATTCGCATTATAAGTTTTAAGAAGCGTGTTTATTTACAATTTTACTCAAATTGCGAGTTATTTGAACACGAACTCGCCTGCATATTTTGGTATTTTGATTATTGGAAACCCAGGGCATTTATTTTGGTAGGATAAAATTACCTCGGAAACGGTGTCGAGGAATCGAATACTTAGGATGAGTTGAGAATTTTCGCCTACACCCAAATGAATGTACCAACCCAACGCCCGGTGAGCACGACTGCCCACTTTGAGGAAGAAATTGTCATAACTTTAAAAGTACCGAAGGAATTTGGCTGAAAATTTGCTCGGACCTAGATATAGGTAAAACTTTCAAATATATCGTCGGAAACACAAACCCGACGACCCTGAAGAGGTTAGCCGCTACCGAAAACGCTGATTCGGAATATCTTGCGATTCCTCCCAAGAATTTTGTCGAAGCTTTCTCTGTTTCTTCGTAGAGATGTCCGTCAACGGATACGATCTTAAAACTCAACAATATCGCGTCAGAATTATAAACCCGACGGCCCGACAGGGTTCCGCCCCTACCCAAAACTTCAAATGTCAATAGCTCAAAATTTACTTCAGGAATCTGGATGATTTTTATCGCACAAATAGAGGCCTGTTAGGCCTTCCGTATGAGCCTTTAAGCCAGGCAAAGCCGTGGCCCGTTTAAAAGTTACAGGAATTCCCGGGCCGCGCAACCACCGCTAAGGGTTAGGTCAAATTTCATTAATTGTACTTCTTTCGTAAGTAGGTTTCGGTCTTGCTTTTATACATGTCTTGGTCAGAAAAGAGAAAATATTAATTTCCGTAGCGTTGATATTTCTCATTGCGTGTATCAATATTTTTGTATTTCAAAGTCATCGATATCGCCAGCCGCGATATCGAGTCTATCGGGCCTCGGCCCGACGGACCAATTTTTGTGAGGACCGTTGACCCGGTCCTAACGAATTGTTAAATAAACCAAGCCTCTGTGCAAAATTTCACAGAGAAAGGCTGGCAGATTAGTGAGAAAATCAAATTTATAGGTTTTCCCCGATTTATAGGTAATTATGTAAATTCGGCAGTCAAAACGAAATATTTTCCCTAGTGTTGATAAAGTACACTTAATATACACCACACATAGTAAATTTTAGCAATAAGTTTAGTGCAAATTTTGCAGATGCGAGTTCCGAAAACTTAGAGAAATCGGTCCCAATCTCAATTTACTGGACCCATAAACCGCTCGTAGGATAATTTTACCCGGCCTAGTTTAACAGTATTTTAGCTCATGTTTATGGACACGAAAAAGTCCGTTTTCGTAGTTATTTAGGTCACTGATGAGCCTCGATTTAAGGCCAAATTTTTACCGTTTTTTTACAGAGCTTGAGATATAATTTTATAGGGAATCAGAACCAAAATTAAGCAGTTGTATCTGTGCAATCTGCTGAAAATTTTATCTTATACTTATGGTCACCGTACGTATGTATGTATGCGAGTAGGAAAAATGATATTGTACCATTGTCGTACCAGAGAAAATTATGAGTCATAAAGATGATCACTGCCCAAACTTACCGTTATATCGATATGTACCATTACTCGTTTGTTATAATATTTTGTCGTATGTTGATCCAATCGCTACTTTGCCGCATTTACGAATATTCACTTATCATGTACCCTAGCCGTGATTAGGATGAGCAAGATCACGACCCGCAATTCCCCATTGTACGCTACGGCCCGTAAACCTCATTTGAGTCCTTTATTTTACTGCCATTCTTTTACCTGAACCTGTTGTTTTGTCGGAGTTAGCAATCGTAGTGCCGAGTGAGTAGTTAGTTGGATGGCGCCTCTCACGATAACTAGCCATTTTGCGATACGGCGTTGATGTCCGACACGTCGGAAAGTAAGCGATTGGACATCTTTTTTGTATTTCTTGTGTCGGAAATTTTACCGTTAAATTGTACCGAGGAAATGGTTGGGGGGGGCTGCTCTAAGCGCCACCAAACCATCCATTTCCGAGGTCCAAAATCCCTTTCTGGCGGTTCTAGTAAAAACATTAAAATTGGAATCTATATCAGTATTTTTAAGAATACACTAAGGAAAATCCCATTGACCTGGGAATAGTTCACCTGAACTGCGAAAACTGTATCTTCGCAGTAACAAATATCTACATTATTGTATTATTTCAGATGAATATTGATAATTCAAATAGCGACGACTCCTCTGACGGAGACGATGGAGGGACTAAGGCTGTTCACAACGAGCTAGTTAAGAATTTAACAAGCTCGACGGAAAACTTAAGGTTAAATTGGGCCGAGGAAGTAGAAGGAGGGCCGCCCTAGGCGCTACCAAACCATCTTCTTCTGAGACCCAATATGCTGATATTGAGGGGCGGGCTGCTTTTAGCGCCACTAAACCCTCGACAACTGATGACGGATGATGCTAGCTCAGTCCAATGTTATATCCGGGGGGGGGCGCTTCAAGCGCCACCGAACCTGGAGATAGCTCAGATTTGCAATCTCTTCTTGGCGAAGCTAAACGCAAATCAGCGGAAATGGCGGAAAAATTCCGTCAGGATAAAGGGAAGGCTGTCCAACAGCCAGGAAATGTCAAACCCACTCAGAGGGGTACTCGAGCAGGAAAGAAATACACTGGGGCTTTCATCCGAAAGCAAATTCAAGTGAGTGGCTATACCAAGCATTTGGCTAACGCCACATCAGTGGTAACTCAAGAGCGACCTGCAGCGACACCAGGCCCCAGCGGAACCAGGAGTGCAGCTGCAGAACCAATACTGGAAAGGGCTGCAAAACGCCCGAGGGAAACTAGAACAACTCCTGAAGCTGTAAAGGCCCCAGCGGCCAAGAGTTACAAGGAGGCAGCCAGCAAAGTCTTGGACCTGGTTATCATTGCAGAAGATAACCATGATATAATATTTTCTGAGGACGAAGTTGATATCATCCGTGAAGATATCATAGAGGCCACGTTTAATGCCACGAATGACGACCAGATTCACTTTAAAGACTCTGTTCTTTGGAATCTCGTGCCATGCTGCACCAAGGCAGCTAAGCAATGGCTTACCACCACGGTCGCGAGCATCACTGTCACCGAGGCAGTAAAGATCAAAGCCATTCCTCGATCGGAATTTGAACAATGTCGCATTATGGTTACTGTTCCAAGCCCCCGGAACCGTAACTACGCTGTCGAAAATGTGGTCAGTCGGCTGGCAAATGCCACCAGGAACATGGATTTCAATGGCTGGTTCCCACCTACAGTGTGGGTAGACGAAAAAAGCGTAAAGATGGTCTTTGCAATCCCAAGAGAGGCATTAAGGGCTGTGGGCGACCGTGCACAATTTGAGCTATCGACGTTGGAGATCAAAGATGCCTCCAACCGTCAGGGCAATAAGCCACCCCAAAATAAACTTCTTGATGGCGGTGGCTCAAAATGATCTCAAAACAACATTGTATAATAATGTGCAAAATGCTCTCAAAATGACATTGTATAAAGATTATATTGACCCCCAAAGTATGTCAAAATGGCAACTCGCCCCAGGACAAAGAGTATTATGGGTATGTCAAATGGGACCCATATATCTAAGTTAGAGGAGGAGTCACATATATATGTAATTGTATATGTCCAATGACAATTGAAATGGTAAGTGGATAATGTATAATACACGCTGTGATAATTACCTACATTATGAATTATACATTGTTTGCTTTAATGCTGGATATTGGTGTATGTATGGCTATGTGTATTCGTATGTATATGTTTATAAATGGCCATGATTGACGTAGTACAAATTAATCTACAACACTGCGAAGAAGCTGTGTTGGAGCTTAACACATGGCTTTCACTTGGTAACTGTCCGGAAATTGTCTTAATACAGGAATCGTATGTTCTTGATGGTTTCGTCAATATGTTAGGTGTTTCAGGATATAATGTGTTTTATAGAAAACGTGACAGACCTAAAGCGGCTGTCATAGTAGATAAACGATTAACAGCATTTTCCTGCCAACATTTTCGGATCAGGACTGCTGTACTGTTAGGATTACGGTAAATGACATATCGGTGCTCAAGTCGTACTGGGTAAGCTCTGCTTACCTACCGTATCATATACCTGATCTGGGTACTGCCGTGAAGAACACAGTTCATCAATGCAACCACACGGGAGAGAAGCTAATTATTGGGTGTGATACTAATGCACATCATACAATATGGGGTCTAGTGACTGCAACAATAGAGGACTAATCATTTTGGACTACATAGTATCGAACAACTTGACGATCGCGAATAGAGGATCGACAGCCACTTTGTTTAACACGCTGAGACAAGAAGTTATTGACATAACACTGCTGTCTCTGAGAGCACTGCAATGTGTTAAAGACTGGTCTGTTTTATTGAACAACAGTTTCTTAGATCATAGATACATAGCCTTTACCATAATGGGAAACATTTTACAGAACTGTGATTTACATAATCGCGAAAAGGTAAGAGCAAATGTGTTTCTTGATTTGTTGCATATATACGAATGTTTCTGATGATTCAATGGACATTCAGACTACTGAAGACATTGATTTAACTAATACAATAGTTACATCTGCTGTTAATTCCAGTTATGAAAAAGCTAGTTTTCACTATTCTGAAAACAGAACTGGCCAACCAGCGTGGTGGAACAAGGATCTACAGAATATAAGACGTCACTGCCGTAAACTTTAGGCGTTTACAAAGGCACAATTATAATCAAAATTGGGATAATTATAGAAAACATCAAAATGAATATAAAAATACCATAAGAAAATCGAAGAGAAATGAATGGAAACTATTCTGTTACGGAATAGAAACTACAAAGGATACATGTCGTTTAAAGAATGTTCTATCTATTGACTCTAATCATGTTAGGGAGCGTGAAGAAGGCTAACGGCGACTCTACCGTAAATGAAGAGGAGACACTACCTCGTATGTTTGAAGTTCACTTCCCTGCATCATTTGCTACGGCAATTAAAATTCAAGGTGCGTGCAGCACGCAAGTCAAAAAGGTAGCTCAATTGTGCAGAGAATAGTTACAGAAGAGAGAGTCGAGTGGGCGTTAGGATCATTGAAGCCCTACAAGGCTCCTGGACCGGACGGTATTTATCCGAAGCTACTTCAGACTACATAAGTCTTCCACACTTATGCAAACATATATGTAGTATTTATAAAACAAGTCTAGCCAGTGGTTTTATACCTACGGGATGGAGAAGATCTAGGGTGATAGTCATCCCTAAACCTGGCAAGGATGATTACACAGATGCTGAATCTTTTAGACCAATTTCTTTGCGTTCCTTCCTGATCAAGGGACTAGAAAAGCTTGTTGACAATTATTTACGGAATTATGTTCTCTGTGGTAAGGGATTAGATCCTAGGCAACACGCCTATCAACAGGGAAAAGTACGATTACTGCACTGCATGCATTGGTTACAAAAATTGAATCTCTCTGGGAGTCTGGAAAGATCGCTATAGCTACGTTCCTGGATATAGGCGGTGCTTTTGATAACACTAACTTAAGGGCATTCAAAAGATCATTTAATAGATTTTTACTGGACCCTATTGTGAAAAAGTGGGTTGAGGCTCTCCTAACTCAGAGAGCAGTTACCTCTAAGCTTGCTAACACACGTGTTACCTACAATCTTTGAAGGGATTGTCCCCAGGGAGGAGTCCTCCCTCCATTTCTTCGGACTTTAGTGGTAGATGAAATTCTAGCGAACTTAAATGGTAGAGACATTTGCGTACAAGCATACTCTGACGATTTAGTTGTTCTTGCGTTCGCAAACAAAATTGAACCTGCGGAGAATGCTATGAACCATGCGCTTGTGAAATTAGAAAAATGGTGCAAACCAAACGGTCTGGCCGTTAATGGAGCTAAGTGTAAAACTGTAATTTTCAGCAGAAGTCCCAGGGCACCAGTCTTGAATAGTTTCGTTATTTTCAATGAAGCGATTCCTGTGGCAGATGAAGTGATATATCTTGGAGTTATGATGGATTCGAAGCTATATTGGAATAAACACATTGACTACGCTATTAACAAAACGACGAAGGCACTCATGGCCTGCAATTCGGCTATTGGCAGAAACGGGGGTCTACGACCAAAAGCTGCGTTATGGGTGCCCAGAATCATAGCGCTACTTATGTTTAAATACGACTGCCTAGTGTGGTGGCATAGAGCTATTATGAGTTGCATGTAAACTAAATTGAACAGACTTTAACGTCTAGCATGCTTAATGGTAACAGGTGCAATGAAGCCAACACCCACCATGGGTATGGAAGTAGCTCTAGGCCTACATTCACTAGATATAGAACTAAAAGAGACGGCAATGAAGGATTACTTTAGACTACGCTCTGCTGGTCCATGGTGTAGCTCTGGAAGGCGTTCGTCACACGTGACTATTCAGGACTGTGTTCTTCAATCAATGGCCTCACAGCCGAGTGATGTTATTGGTGTGGAAGTAGGTGATGCACCCATTTGGAATGTGCACTATCCAGAAAGGGCTAAGTGGAAAGGTTGGTATAGAACTGAGTCCCTGCTAAAAGCATAGTATGCTATACAGACGGCTCAAGAGTGACGGGTGAAGGGCTTATAATTGGTACCGGAGCAGGTGCAGTTGTAGATGGGGAAAACTTAGTGCACCTCTAGGAATGCACTGTAAAGTATTTCAAGCAGAGATATATGCCATAATAATGGCTGTGTGCCAACTACTATCAAAGGGAACATATACGGAAATTGTATGGATATTCTCAGATTACAAGGCCGCTCTTATGGCATTGAACGACCTTTGTTGTCAAATCTAATTTAATAAACGAATGCAGACAAAGACTGAGAAGGGTTAGTCTAAGCTGTCAGGTAAACTTAGCTTGGGTTCCAAGGCATTCCGACATACAGGAAACGATGATGCAGATGAGCTGGCCAGGCAGGGATCTGCCTCCACACCAATCGGCCCAGAACCAGTAATGGCGCTTCCTCTCGGCTACTTCCACGCAGTTTGCGGATAATGCTAGGGCGGAAATGGTAACGAAATGGACCAGGACGAATTCATGTAAACAAGCTAAGGTCATACTTCCTGTTTGTTCATCTAAGTGGACAAAATGTCTACTTAGACTGCACAAGAAAAGACTTAGGCTATGCATGCAGGTGATTACGGGTCACTCAATTTGAATGATCATCTCTTTAAGCTAAAATTAACAGGATCACATAAATGCGATCACTATGATACACCAGAAACAGTCGTCCACTACCTGTGTGAATGTAGTAACTGGCTGAATGTTCGGCGTGGTGTGTATGTTGTAGATACTATGACGATGACTAAAGTTAAAAACGACGCTTTATTTAAGATGGTTAGGTATCTACTGCTTACGATCAGACTGTCATATGTCCAATAGGTTCTCCTTATTGACCAACGGGTTGTGTAATGGGCAAAACTTTTGCCTAACGCGGTGATTTTTGCACTTAACCCAATCTTGTTAATATCTATCTATCTATCTATAGGTCCGCCCTTGAGGTTACGATAGCCGGGGTCGTATGTGCATTACGTTTGTGGAAGTGCGTTATGCAGCAGCGTCACGTCGATATTACATCTGTCTAACAGTGATCTAATAACACCGGAGAAACTACTATTGCGTCATACATGTAGGCATTGTTCAAAATTCAGTCCTAAGTAACATGCTTCTCATCGGGTAAATCTGCGATCTCTTTTTGCATGAAATTGCACTTTGATACACGTTAAATGTCAGTTTACTAATGTTACTAATTCTTCTTACCTCAAACATAGCATAACGCATTTTGGAAAACACTCTGAATACCCAACGGATCTAATGAAGCATTCGTTTAGTTTGACATTACCTTCCGTCTTGTTGCAGGATCCCGTCACCTAAAGAAGGGCGTCCTATTCCTGTTGGTCTCGAGATAATGAAGCGCTTGCGTGCAACTGTTGACAATCTACAGAAAGATCCTAAAACTGAATTTTCAATCTTAACATCATGTGAAGTAACCAAGCTGGTAACCGAACCCAGTGCTGTTCGCCCTCAAGTAACGGGTAAGTTTTGTTTAGGATTTCAGGCGTCTCGAAAGTAGGGTGGGGTCGTATGGCCTTGTAATTTTCGCTGTCCCCTGGCCAAAAAAGGGTGACACAGATTCATAACTTTATTTTTAAGAATTAATGGTGCATAACAAATATTGTGCGGATGGATTATAAATTAATAGCCGGTTTTGTGAGATGTAAAACGTAATCACTCGTAAAACTTTACACTTTTTTAGGCGTTGAAGTTCTAAATAAGGAAACTGGTGATAAATTTGTGATTGACGACGCTGTTGCGGTCATCTTGACAAGTGGTGGTTTTTCTAACGATCATACTGAAGATTCACTTTTAAAGGTAAATGACGGCATTGACATTGTTTTGACATAATTTATCGGAATAGGCATCATACGTCTTGTCAAGGAAAAGGAATAGTAATGTATAGAGCTTCTTGCTCTAACTCTCCAAGCCCGGTATTTTTGGCTATTCTTAGTATTTTAAATTTATAGTTCTGTACGATATGGGTCCAATTTTTAGTTTCGGACTTTGTCCAGTCGGCCGTCAGAAACAGCGACCTACCTGCGGTGCGACACTAGTTATTAGACGCTGCGAAGTTTCGATAAAATGTAAAGCTTATAGTAATCAAGTGAAGGAAGACATAATAAACAATTTTATAACAAGAACCTCGATGATTTTAAAATACTGCATTGTGCATATTAAACATGTAACTGATGAAACAGCAGTTAAAGCATAAGACATTATAGCGTAGTGATGATGAACATGGGAGGATAAGTTAAGAAATTATGCATGTGCAGGTAATGTACATATAATACAAGCGAAACAGCTTGTTTGTGACCCAAGTTAGCGCAGCGATAATTTTTTGTTTATGACCCTGGCTGGTGTTCAGTTCTATGTGCCTGTGAAATTTTTTGAAATTAAACCAAATACATTTATGTAATCTTCTAGCGTCAAAAATTATTTTTGAAGGTTTCCGTAAACGCAGTGTAACCTTTGTTTTTATGTCATCTATTTCGAGTAACTGTAGATTATGCAGTTTTCGAAAAATATATAGTAATCAAGGAACGGAAAACACAACACATATAATTCTCCACCAAGGACCACGATGATTTTGTTACAGCATGGTGCCTCAAGTTGTTCAAAATTTTGTTCGCATTTTTAGCAATTTGTATGTATGCAAGTTACGATGAAGCACAGTCACGGGAACAAATAATTGCACAAAAACCGAACTTTACAACGCTCTTGTGCGTTTACGCTTGTTCATAAACGAACGCAATATCCGTTTTAATGTAGGGTAATTTTATTTACGTTTACGTTCGTTTGTAAATACGCATTTGCCCAATTTTGCTCAACAAAATTGCAGTCGGAAATATAATATCTGGCATAGGACATCCAGTATATATAGTTAATTTTTGATGAAATACGTTGATTTATGGCAGTTGATGGCCCTTTGGTCGGCCCCCCAACTGGGTTTGGGCTGGCGCTAATCACGGCGCTGAACGCATCAATGAATATCGAATGCATCTTTTAAAACTCAAAAAGTGGAGCTATCATTATAAGCCATAATTATTAGCAGAGCCATTAGATTCATTCGAAACAATTCCCTCATCGAGAGTAACACCTTTGCTATCATAGAGCAACCGTTTTGGAGTTGTGAGCCAAAATTTAAAATATGTCCTAATAGTGAAGTTTTTTTCAAAATTTTGCATAATTGTGTTTATTGCTCGTCGGGGTTATTGGGTATTGTTATCAACATTATACATAACTGTGCAGGTGCTAAATTTGCTAGCTTTTGGCACCATATTGTTTTGGTGTTTTACATTTAATTTCAATAGCAACCGTAACGTTCCTTGTATGTATTACTGATGGTGTATAATTTATTGTCTTTTGGGACTCTGAAGGGTGCTCAGAAAAACACAATGGCACCTCAAAGTATACACTAAACGCAGCCTAACTGCATTCAGTCCGCCGGAATTACTTGTATGTACATAATCAAAATATTAGGCATTACGTCATAGGCGCGTTGATGTTGATAATGTTTGAAACTTATTCGCTCATTAATTCGATTTCAGTTCGATACTCGTTTGTTCGAAATTTAACAATCATCTCCCAAGTTGAGTTTCAATGGCCACGCATGTACATACTAAGAGATACACACTACCGCTGCAACATCTTGTATATTGCACATCAAGTGATTTTGCGACTGTACCTATTTAGTGTAGTACTTATAAAGTAGTACTTTTATCTTGTTTGGTTGTGTTTGAAATTAACAAGTCTATAAGATACTAGCGGAAGAAATTTTAGGAGTTTGCTCCAGATAAAGTAAAATATCCGACTACAAATGGTCCATTCGCTACGGGGTATGGCGTTAAAATAGCGCGGGCAATCGGAGCAGCCCTTGTCGGAATGGAAAATGTAAGTGGTAAAGTTACAATCTTGATTAATATAACGGTAATATGTTTTCACTACGTTCTGCTATTTGGGTGCTCATAATTATGTGGGAAACCAGATAAGTTGAGGAAGCAAGATAAGCATCTAGGATAATGCTAGATAAAAACTGCACTAAAAATTTTGGTTTATCGCAACTTGATATTGCACATAATATGGTATCTAAAATATAACCATATATTTTGGACAGATTTTTTGTGCTACAGGGAAACTGCTAACACTGATAATTTATCGTTAAACTCATGGAAATTAGACTCACCATTAAAAGTATTTCTAGATTTCGCGCCGTGGCTGTCCATTTGTGTAAATTTTATAAATTTTGTTACATAACATTGAAGCGAAGCGAGCGGAGTTTTACCAATGACTTTGCTAGCAGCAAAAATCGTAAAAATTTCTTTTTTGTCCGTCTGTGGAAATTACAAAAACAACGGTTGGATTGATCTTTACGTCTTTTTGTGCCCTTTCATTAGATACTTAATGCGCCCACCACGTTTCCGGGGTCAAAATGGGTCAATGACCACATTTTTTAAAATTTGGCCATCCGAGTGTCTATATTTCGCAACCGATATCTCGAGTTAGAGGGTTTGCAGCGAAAAATGGAAACAACTGCAAATTGCAGTATAATCGAGAGCTACAACTCGATGAGAGAATTTATTTAGAATATCGTATGTCTAACCCATTTTTATCAGAACTGCCGTTTTCGAGGTATGAGTCGATCTGTATAAAATACCCCAAAAAGTCAAAATTTAAAAACTGTTACAAAGCAAGTTGTTTTGCTTGGTGGGCAGAACTAGCGGATTATAGGGTTACGTAACCCGTTAAACAAGTTGGTTTCATTATTTATTTTAACACAATTTTGGCTGTGTTATTAACCCTGCGGGATGGTGCCGGAGCAAAATTCGATAAATTTTAGCACCAAAAATAGTCAAATTTAGCCATTTTTTTCAATATCGATGTAGGTCAATCGCACTTGTCTATAGGTTTTCAAGGTTACTAAATACGGTAAAAATAAGTGTATTTGCGTGGTATGCATCCAACGAGACAAATCTTAGTGCCCCTACCACGTAAAATCACTCTTTAACTTATTACTCCCTGAGTTAATATTCGAGTATCGATGAGCAATTATCGGTAGTCGCGAGGCATCGAATCCCGAACGCTCGGGTGAAACTCACATTTACTAACCATTGACCTATCTCGGAACTATTGCTCATATCCCTAAGCCTCCCCGCAGAGCGAACGAACCACAACACGTGAACAATCGTGAAGTATTCGCCGAATTTAGTCTTACAGCAGAGTCAATCTCAATTTGTTATCGAACAACTGTAGGTGTTAAAGTGTTAGTTTTCTTAAAATTTGTGATTTATAAATTTCAAAAGTTTGTCTTTTTGTCATTTGGAAGAAGAAATGAAGAGTTCTTCTGTTTTGTTATATGACTAAAACGACTGTAGTAGCTGGCTTACGGACTTGAATTGGGATGATAAAATTGTAAATAGGGGCAAAGTAGCAATACTCCCTCCGTTTCCCTTCTCTTTGCGAGCAAAGTATGTAGTTTGAGAGTTTGACGCTATTTTGATGATAGTATGTAAGAACTTACTATTTAGACGTCACAATCAGGCATAATCTCAGACAAAAACAAGTGCATAAAATCGAATAACGTTGTAACGCTGTTTGACAAGCGAATATTATTGCGTTCATTTTTGGTGCATTTATTTTGCCCGTGACTATATACTGCTTTAAGTCAGATTCCGAGTTAGCCTGTAAAATGTATGATCTGATAATGCGGCAAATTCGGCCATAAGACTGCCAGATAAAAATGAAACTGTCAACAGAAAATAAAGAATATAAAGCGCCGTCGATGCACACTTTAAAATGCCTAGATTTGTTGAAGAAATACGTATTACTAAATACGCACCCGAGCGAGTGATTTTTTAACAATTCGTATTATTTGCTGTGCTTTTTTGAATATTCTATAAAGTGTTTACAACCAATGTTCGAGAGTATCAAAAATATGTTTGAAATTCTATCGAAATTTGGCAACTGCTAAGCATTCAAGAAATTGTAAATTAAAAAAATTAGTTAAGCTTGTCAAACATTACTTACCTTTACTTAATAAAGTGAAGTTACAAGCGTGATGTATATTGTAGCATTATGTATATATAAATAGGTCCAAATTCATCCAACCGGCTTTGTGGATCCGAAAGATCCAACGTCGTCGACAAAATTTTTAGCTGCCGAAGCGTTGCGCGGCAAAGGTAAACAACTGTTTATTATATTGAAAATTTGCTTGCTTCTCCATAGAGGGGGTGTGGAGCTACTGAACTGGCAAAAAAGTGCTGTCCCCACAAGGTTGGCACCCCTGGTAAAATTTTACTTCTCGGTGGCATAATGTCCCTTCAGCAAAATTTTTGCCCCCTTAACGTAAAACACCCCAGTTGACATAAAAACTTGAAATCGTAAAGTTTTTTCAAACTAATTTGATTAATTTAGTTAAAATACTGATTGAAAATTAGTTTTAACGTCAAGACGCTTTTACACCGTTCGCGGGTTTTATTAACACTTTTAGCGTTTTTCGCTAAAACATTAAATTTTAAAGTTTATTAGATTTCGAAGCAAGGGACGGTTTAGTTTGAAGTCACTGACACCCCCGGTTCAACACGGACACTCTCACCAGTTCGCCTCCCTCTCCTGGCAAAACTCCCAGTTCCGAATCAGGAGCCACGGTTCATGCGTCGTGGTAAAATTTTCAGCGCATGCACAAGCCAGACAACACTCGTTTGATACTATTTCGCTGATGACCTATCACTATGTTTATGTAAACACTGGCCTTAATTAGTGATAAAACATCACTTCGCTAAGACTGGTCAAGATCATCATTACACCTAATACGGTATCCTGTTCAGAGTGATTCTATATCGTACCGAGCTTCCGGAATAGGTAAAGCGGAGACACATATTTGGCCAACAATGACACATAAATGCCGCTATCCTCACAAAACTCGTACCATTGGCTGGTTCATACAAACACCTCCGATACCCGAGACTTTGACCGAAAACAAAAACAGAAGGCCGTGTACGGAAATTGCTAAATCAAATAGAAACTAAGTATGTAGATAAAACTGCCTGCTTTAGAGTTGCTGGATACAGCAAAGGTAGCGTAGGAACCACTTTTGCATAGACGGCCGACATTGAGTTATGTGCATTACTAAGTATTATTTGTGACAAATTTGTAATATCCTGAAAACATGTTTTCTTTTGGTACGAAATCGCAGCTTGCGCTTGGTGAATACTTGCGTCCTTGGAAGGTGGTGCAGACAAAATCGGCGAACGCTTTACGCGATAAGGCATATGTATTGGAAAAAATTTAATTAATTTAAGAGTTAAAAGTTTAAAAGCGGACCCGAAAAATTCTAATTAATGTCGTCTAGAGCGGCTGCAATAATTCTTGGTTCAATATTGCAAAGTTGGAGTCCAGTTTCGACTACAGTTTCAGAAGTATTCATTTTGCAATATTCAGTGTAGCTAGCTACGCCAAATGATTGCTTTTGTGATGTCACGCGTATTTGCCTGAAGCAAGCGTTTATTAATATATTGTGAATGATTAACGACGACCGGCTTAATTGCTACTGTACGACTTTGAGCATCTATATTTCAATCACACTAAGCTTTATTTCTATAGCTCGATCGTAGGCTTCTAGTAAATTTCACATATCACAGTTTGTAAAATCTCGGCACTGTGTTACACGCCTTATCAATACGATGTGGATGAAAGCCCGAAATTAGCGAATGTGCAATTGAAATGAGTTTAATTGCCGTTAGCGACGCGATATGACGACAAAGGGCAAAATTTTTTTATTGGACATACAGTTCCTGCCGGAAATATCTGTCACTTTCGAATGAACAGGCTTCGAGCGAACATCGAATAGATCTCGAACAATTTCGAACTCACTATAGATGGCTTCGAATTTTTTAATATTTTTATTTCATTAATTTCTTCGTTTACAATCTTGATTATAATTAAGGGACTGTAATATGTCGAACACATTCTTACAGTTTTTGAACGAACATACAACAAGTCTTGAGCGAACAGGGATAATTAATTTCTGTCAGGTAGATCTCAATTTCAAACTATAAATGCTTTGATGGGACCTTTGGGTATACAACTTAAATTCTGCTTTATATAACCAGTGAGAAAACTGTGCAAGGCACAGAAGTTCTCTGGAATCTGCCAAAATAAGTAGCACAAATATGTCCCCAACGAGCACTATAGAATTTGGCAAAATTCAAACAACCCATCTATTTTGATAGTAGTTGATAACAGAAGTCTGAATATAAATGAGGAATTCATTCCCATTGTTCCCTTCTGCTGAATCATGGTGATGGATGTCATTATTACCATGCTAAATTCTGTAAGGACGATGAAAAAATATAATTGGAATAGGCATTACGTTATAGATGGCTATAAATTTGAAATACAATTTCTTCTCTAGTACTAATCAAGTTTAAAGTTTGAATCAATATTTTTCAGTTGGCCATGATATTGGAATAACCCTAAAGCTAAGTGTAACCCGTAAATTCACACGCACCGTGAAGATAGTGGTCGGGTCGGATTTCCTAAAACGAAGCCACATATGATAACAGCAAGTTTTTAAAGAATTTGATCCAGAATTTTCACTTATATAGCATGTATAGCCTATGCTTTATGTAATATGAAGTTGTTACGGATAAATATAACATATTGTGGCATATATAAATTTATACGTCTATATTTGAGCTGAAAGGATCCATATATAACCATTTTACAAATGAGAAGACCAAAAATTGTATGATTTTGGCCAAAAATCTCAGCTCTATTCCGTTATTCCCTCGCAACAAACACCGTAGAAGCTATATTTGCAGTATATTATTGATAACACATAACGTCACATCATGTGTAAAAATGTTAGCTAAAGCGGCCCATATATTATCAAGTTACAAATGATCATTTTTAAATTTGAGTTGATTTTTGCATGAAAAATTTGATTATTGAACATGGGCAACTGGTAGAGTTGCAGGCAATTACGCCTGCATGAATATGATAAACCCAAAACCCATCAAATGGGAAAGTAATTAGCCAAATCCGCTTATCCGTTTCTGAATTACAGCTGTTGAAATAAAGTGTTATTGTTTTACATGTAAGTATAACAACGGTTAAGACAAAAAGATAATACAATAAAGTCACATCATAAGTATGCAAACGTGGAAACTATGGGTAATAGTATCAGAGTCCTTGCCTTCTTAATTAGACGCTCATAGCGGCTAGGGTCAGATCAATTTTGTCAACTTTACCAGGTCTTTTGAAGACGGCTGTGCTTTTCTTGCTGGACATGGGACTGGGCTAAAAGTGAATTGCGCGACCGTCAGTTATTGGGGCGCCAAACATAACCCCTCGCTGAATGCTAAAAGCCGGTCAGATGGCTCATGGAAGCTAAGGGCGGCAAATCAATCAGGAAATATAGGGCCTGAAGTCAAAGTATGCTTCGAGGGTATGAAGTAAAGTGGAGAAAACTGTTAGTTCAAGTTTGCTGATACTATTATACATCAAAACCATTACAATAATATACGATACGGATATACAGTACAAGATACAAGCATTATTCAATAGACAACAATTCAATGACAATGATCTCCAATGGTAACAGCATTATACATTACAAAGGCAATGATGCAACTTGTTGTCCCCAGACAAAACACGACCGCCCGCCGAAACACACGAAAATCCTCAACTCCAAGCGCCTCTCCTGAAGAAGGGGTGGTCTAGAGGATAGAAAGCAGTTCGCCAGCCCTATACGTCGGCTACGCAGTAGATGTCGTTCTGGAATTGTCACCTAACGGGTCGACTCTCTTAAAGCTACGAATATCAACAACGTAGAGTATCAACACCACTATCCTAGGGATATCTATTATACACTCATTGTTACCCGACCCGGTGTCGCCATTCTGTCCCAAGTTACTGCTGTCCGATTGGGATTAGTCCAGCGCGAATCAAATAATGTTCGAATAGTTTCTGCTACCCAGCAGGAACTTTCTGTAAATGGAGTCGTGAAGGTCCTGTAACCATTGGAACACTTAACACACCTTGTGAGTTCCAAGTCACCAATGACACCCCATACGAATGCTAATTAGGAACCAACTTTATGGCACTTTACCACACGTTGCCATTAACTACAATGACCGCTGTCTCGATTTATCAAGTGGTTCGGAGAAATGCTCAGTGCCTTTCACCGACCAAGCCGATTATCATCCGCCTGTTATTAACGTCGTGAGTCGAGCTATTCGTTAATGCCACACCTGAGATTGTTCAACCTCTTCATTTTTGGTTTAGCAATCGCTCGTTCCTTAGTATTAACAGGACAACTTATCCCAGTAGCGATAATGAACTTCGCAAACGTACCTGTTGCTATCCACCCAGGGCAAACAATCGGAAACATTGAAATCTTTGACAACTCCGAAGTTTAGATCTTGCACGACTAGAATAATAACCTGTTTAAACTCGAACCACCCATACGCCTTAGGCAATGTAACAATTTAGGAGTGACTATCGAAAATGTCGTACAGGTAATTAATGAGCAAAAGAATGCTATAGACAATGACCGATCTATCGAAATTCACAATGACATTAGCTTTTCCGATACTTCCATGAACTCCTTTCCTTTCGAGAGGAACTAAACAACATGATAAAAGCAGAACTAGTCACACTCTCCGGTTCCCATTGGGGATCGCCAATAGTATACGTAACCCAAATCGCCGGAACACTACGCCTTTGTGTCGATTTTCATAAGCTGAATACTGTCATCCATTGTGTCGTATTGACGACATTAGAATGTCTAAGAGACACTAAATTCTTGTCCAGTATGAACTTGAATAAAGGGTTCTGGCAACTGGAAGTTGACTCTGAAACCAAGGAAAAGACCTCACCCGTTACCGTCCACGGACAATACGAATACAAGCCCTTCAATTTGTCCCCAGACGAAACACGACCAGCAACAAGAGTCAGCGGAATTGACCGCCGAAACACACGAAAATTCTCAACTCCAAGCGCCCCTCCTAAGGAGAAGTAGTCTGGAGGATAGAAAGCAGTTCGCCAGCCCTGTACGTCAGCTACGCAGTAAATCTCGTTCTGGAATTGTCACCTAACGGGTCGACTCCTTAAAGCTACGAATATCAACAACGTAGAGTACCACTATCCTAGGGGCATATATTTATTATACACTCATTGTTACCCGAGCCGATGTCGCCATTCTGTCTCAAGTTACTGCTGTCCGATTGGGATTAGTCCAGCGCGAATCAAATAATATTCGAATAGCTTCTGCTCCCCAGCAGCAACTTTCTGTAAATGGAGTCGTGAACTAGTCACACCCTCCGGTTCTCCTTGGGGATCCCCAATAGTATGCGTAACCCAAATCGCCGGAACACTACGCCTTTGTGTCGATTTTCATAAGCTGAATACTGTTATCCATTGAGTCGTATTGCGACATTAGAATGTCTAAGAGACACTAAATTCTTGTCCAGTATGAACTTGAATAAAGGGTTCTGGCAACTGGAAGTTGACCCTGAAGCCAAGGAAAAGACCTCATCTGTTACCGCCCACAGACAATACGAATACAAGCCCTTCAATTTGTCCCCAGACAAATAAACCCGACCAACCCCAAGAGTCAGCGGAACCGCCCGCCGAAACACACGAAAATTCTCAACTTCAAGCGCCCTCCTGAAGGAGGAGTGGTCTGGAGGATAGAAAGCATTTCGCCAGCCCTATACGTCAGCTACGCAGTAAATCTCGTTCTGGAATTGTCACCTAACGGGTCGACTCCCTTAAAGCTACGAATAGGAATAAAGCTACGTGTCGTATTGACGACATTAGAATGTCTAAGAGACACTAAATTCTTGTCCAGTATGAACTTGAATAAAGGGTTCTGGCAACTGGAAGTTGACCCTGAAACCAAGGAAAAGACCTCATCCGTTACCGTCCACGGACAATACGAATACAAGCCCTTCAATTTGTCCCCAGACAAAACACGACCAACCCCAAGAGTCAGCGGAACCGACCGCCGAAACACACGAAAATTCTCAACTCCAAGCGCCCCTCCTGAAGGAGGAGTGGTCTGGAGGATAGAAAGCAGTTCGCCAGCCCTATACGTCAGCTACGCAGTAAATCTCGTTCTGGAATTGTCACCTAACGGGTCGACTCCCTTAAAGCTACGAATATCAACAGCGTAGAGTATCAACACCACTATCCTAGGGGTATCTATTATACACTCATTGTTACCCGAGCCGATGTCGCCATTCTGTCCCAAGTTACTGCTGTCCGATTGGGATTAGTCCAGCGCGAATCAAATAATATTCGAATAGTTTCTGCTACCCAGCAGCAACTTTCTGTAAATGGAGTGGTGAACTAGTCACACCCTCCGGTTCTCCTTGGGGATCCCCAATAGTATGCGTAACCCAAATCGCCGGAACACTACGCCTTTGTGTCGATTTTCATAAGCTGAATACTGTCATCCATTGAGTCGTATTGCGACATTAGAATGTCTAAGAGACACTAAATTCTTGTCCAGTATGAACTTGAATAAAGGGTTCTGGCAACTGGAAGTTGACTCTGAAACCAAGAAAAAGACCTCATCCGTTACCGTCCACGGACAATACGAATACAAGCCCTTCAATTTGTCCCCAGACAAAACACGACCAACCACAACAGTCAGCGGAACCGACCGCCGAAACACACGAAAATTCTCAACTCCAAGCGCCCCTCCTGAAGGAGGAGTGGTCTGGAGGATAGAAAGCAGTTCGCCAGCCCTATACGTCAGCTACGCAGTAGATCTCGTTCTGGAATTGTCACCTAACGGGTCAACTCCTTAAAGCTACGAATATCAACAACGTAGAGTATCAGCACCACTATCCTAGGGGTATCTATTTATTATACACTCATTGTTACCCGAGCCGATGTCGCCATTCTGTCTCAAGTTACTGCTGTCCGATTGGGATTAGTCCAGCACGAATCAAATAATATTCGAATAGCTTCTGCTACCCAGCCGCAACTTTCTGTAAATGGAGTCGTGAACTAGTCACACCCTCCGGTTCTCCTTGGGGATCCCCAATAGTATGCGTAACCCAAGTCGCCGGAACACTACGCCTTTGTGTCGATTTTCATAAGCTGAATACTGTCATCCATTGAGTCGTATTGCGACATTAGAATGTCTAAGAGACACTAAATTCTTGTCCAGTATGAACTTGAATAAAGGGTTCTGGCAACTGGAAGTTGACCCTGAAACCAAGGAAAAGACCTCATCCGTTACCGCCCACAGACAATACGAATACAAGCCCTTCAATTTGTCCCCAGACAAATAAACCCGACCAACCACAAGAGTCAGCGGAACCGCCCGCCGAAACACACGAAAATTCTCAACTTCAAGCCCCCTCCTGAAGGAGGAGTGGTCATTAGGATATAAAGCAGTTCGCCAGCCCTATACGTCAGCTACGCAGTAAATCTCGTTCTGGAATTGTCACCTAACGGGTCGACTCCTTAAAGCTACGAATATCAACAACGTAGAGTATCAACACCACTATCCTAGGGGTATCTATTTATTATACACTCATTGTTACCCGAGCCGATGTCGCCATTCTGTCTCAAGTTACTACTGTCCGATTGGGATTAGTCCAGCGCGAATCAAATAATATTCGAATAGCTTCTGCTACCCAGCAGGGACTTTCTGTAAATGCAGTCGTGACGGTCCTATAACCATTGGAACACTTAACACACCTTGTGAGTTCCAAGTCACCAATGACACCCCATACGAATGCTAATTAGGAAACAACTTTATGGCACTTTACCACACGTTGCCATTATCTTCAATGACCGCTGTCTCGATTTATCAAGTGGTTTGGAGAAATGCTCGGTGCCTTTCACCGACCAAGCCGATTGTCATCCGCCTGTTATTAACGTCGTGAGTCGAGCTATTCGTTAATGCCACACCTGAGATTGTGCAACCTCTTCATCCTTGGTCTAGCAATCGCTCGTTCCTTAGTATTAACAGGACAACAACTTATCCCAGTAGCGATAATGAACTTCGCAAACGTACCTGTTGCTATCCACCCAGGGCAAACAATCGGAAACATTGAAATCTTTGACAACTCCGAAGTTGAGATCTTGCACAACTAGAATAATAACCTGTTGAAACTCGAACCACCCATACGCGTTAGGCAATGTAACAATTTAGGAGTCACTATCGACAATGTCGTACAGGTAATTAATGAGCAAAAGAATGCTATTGACAATGACCGATCGATCGAAATTCACAATGACATTAGCTTTTCCGATACTTCCGTGAACTCCTTTCGTTTCGAGAGGAACTAAACAACATAATAAAAGCAGAACTAGTCACACCCTCCGGTTCCCCTTGGGGATCGCCAATAGTATACGTAACCCAAATCGCCGGAACACTATGACTTTGTGTCGATTTTCATAAGCTGAATACTGTCATCCATTGTGTCGTATTGATGACATTAGAATGTCTAAGAGACACTAAATTCTTGTCCAGTATGAACTTGAATAAAGGGTTCTGGCAACTGGAAGTTGACCCTGAAACCAAGGAAAAGACCTCACCCGTTACCGTCCACGGACAATACGAATACAAGCCCTTCAATTTGTCCCCAGACAAAACACGACCAACCCCAAGAGTCAGTGGAACCGACCGCCGAAACACACGAAAATTCTCAACTCCAAGCGCCCCTCTTTTGTTTTTTTTGTTTTTTTGGTTGTTTTTTTTTTGTTGTTGTGTTTTGTGGTTTTTTATTTGGTTGTGGGTTTTTTTTTTGTGGGTTTCTGTATGGGTGTGATGTGGGTTTTTGGGGATTGTTGTTAGTGTTGTTTGTGTTTTTTGGTTTTGTTTTGGTGTTTTTGTTAGGTTTTTGTTATGATTGTGGGTTCTGGTGGAAGTTGCTGAGAAGATTGTTGTGATATGGGCTTCTTTGTCTGAAGGAGGAGTAGTCTGGAGGATAGAAAGCAGTTCGCCAGCCCTATACGTCAGTAACGCAGTAGATCTCGTTCTGGAATTGTCACCTAATGGGTCGACTCCTTATAAAGCTACGAATATCAACAACGTAGAGTATCAACACCACTATCCTAGGGGTATCTATTTATTATACACTCATTGTTACCCGAGCCGATGTCGCCATTCTGTCTCAAGTTACTGCTGTCCGATTGGGATTAGTCCAGCGCGAATCAAATAATATTCGAATAGCTTCTGCTACCCAGCAGCAACTTTCTGTAAATGGAGTCGTGAACTAGTCACACCCTCCGGTTCTCCTTGGGGATCCCCAATAGTATACGTAACCCAAATCGCCGGAACACTACGCCTTTGTGTCGATTTTCATAAGCTGAATACTGTCATCCATTGAGTCGTATTGCGACATTAGAATGTCTAAGAGACACTAAATTCTTGTCCAGTATGAACTTGAATAAAGGGTTCTGGTAACTGGAAGTTGACCCTGAAACCAAGAAAAAGACCTCATCCGTTACCGTCCACGGACAATACGAATACAACCCCAAGAGTCAGCCGAACCGCCCGCCGAAACACACGAAAATTCTCAACTTCAAGCGCCCCTCCTGAAGGAGGAGTGGTCTGGAGGATAGAAAGCAGTTCGCCAGCCCTATACGTCAGCTACGCAGTAAATCTCGTTCTGGAATTGTCACCTAACGGGTCGACTCCCTTAAAGCTACGAATATCAACAATGTAGAGTATCAACACCACTATCCTAGGGGTATCTATTATACACTCATTGTTACCCGAGCCGATGTCGCCATTCTGTCCCAAGTTACTGCTGTCCGATTGGGATTAGTCCAGCGCGAATCAAATAATATTCGAATAGTTTCTGCTACCCAGCAGGAACTTTCTGTAAATGGAGTTGTGAAGGTCCTATAACCATTGGAACACTTAACACACCTTGTGAGTTCCAAGTCACCAGTGACACCCCATACGAATGCTAATTAGGAAACAACTTTATGGCACTTTACCACACGTTGCCATTAACTTCAATGACCGCTGTCTCGATTTATCAAGTGGTTCGGAGAAATGTTCAGTGCCTTTCACCGACCAAGCCGATTGTCATCCGCCTGTTATTAACATCGTGAGTCGAGCTATTCGTTAATGCCACATCTGAGATTGTTCAACCTCTTCATCCTTGGTCTAGCAATCGCTCGTTCCTATTTGACAGACAATTTTAGTATTAACAGGAAAGTTAGGGGGGACGGTAGGGATCTTTTGAGTTTTGTGCTCGTTTTTGTTTGTGGGTTGTGTCGGTTTGTTTCTGGTGTCGTTTTTGAGTTATAGCCTGGTGTCGTTTTTTTATTTGTGGAGTTTGGATATATTGTCTTTTTGTTTTCTGGTGTTTTTGGGTTTTTGGTGTCTTTTTTTTCTGGTGATGATTTTTGAGTTATGCGGTGTCTTTTTTTTTCTGGTGTCTTTTTGTTTCTGGTGTCTTTTTTTGGTTTTGGGTATATCGTTTGGTGATCTCTTGGAGATTTTTCTGTTCTTTCTTTTTTTCCTGTTTTTTTGCTTGCTCCTCTCCCTCTTTCTCCTCTCTCCTTTCCCTGCTTCTTTTTGGCTTTCCCAGTAGCGATAATGAACTTCGCAAACGTACCTGTTGCTATCCACCCAGGGCAAACAATCGGAAACATTGAAATCTTTGACAACTCCGAAGTTGAGATCTTGCACAACTAGAATAATAACCTGTTGAAACTCGAACCACCCATACGCGTTAGGCAATGTAACAATTTAGGAGTGACTATCGATAATTTCGTACAGGTAATTAATGAGCAAAAGAATGCTATAGACAATGACCGATCGATCGAAATTCACAATGACATTAGCTTTTCCGATACTTCCATGAACTCCTTTCGTTTCGAGAGGAACTAAACAACATGATAAAAGCAGAACTAGTCACACCCTCCGGTTCCCCTTGGGGATCGCCAATAGTATACGTAACCCAAATCGCCGGAACACTATGACTTTGTGTCGATTTTCATAAGCTGAATACTGTCATCCATTGTGTCGTATTGACGACATTAGAATGTCTAAGAGACACTAAATTCTTGTCCAGTATGAACTTGAATAAAGGGTTCTGGCAACTGGAAGGGGTTCTGGCAACTGGAAAAGTTGACCCTGAAACCAAGGAGAAAGGACCTCACCCGTTACCCGATCCGCCCCTCCTAGGGGGTGCTGTATAGCGTCGCGCCTTTCGTCGCTCTGTGCTCTTGTCTGTCCGCTCCTTTCGGTCTGTTGGCTCTGGCGGTCGTTCTGTCGCTTTCCTCCGGTCGTTTGCCTCTTGTCGCGGTCTCCCCACGGACAATACGAATACAACCCGCCCTTCAATTTGTCAGCCCCAGTACAAATAGCGGGCCTGGTGCTTTAGTTGGTGTGTTTTTGGGGTTTTTGGTTGTGTGTGGTTGTGGTTTGTGTGTTGGATGTTTTGTTTTTTGTAGGTTTTTTTTTTGTGATGTGGTTGGTTTGTTGTGTGTTTTTGTTGTTGTTTTGTTTTTTTGTTTTTTGTGGTTTTTGTTGTTTGTTTGGTTTGTTTTTTTTTTTTTTTTGTGTGTGTTGTTTTGTGGTTGTTTTTTTTTGTTTTTTTGTGGTGTGTGTGTGGGTGTTGTTTTGTTGTTTTTTTTTGTGTGTTTGGTGTTTTTTTTGGGGTGTTTTTGTGTGGTGTTGTTTTTTTGTGTTGTGTGGTGTTGGGGGGGACACGACCAACCCCAAGAGTCAGTGGAACCGACCGCCGAAACACACGAAAATTCTCAACTCCAAGCGCCCCTCCTGAAGGAGGAGTAGGCTGGAGGATAGAAAGCAGTTCGCCAGCCCTATACGTCAGCTACGCAGTAGATCTCGTTCTGGAATTGTCACCTAACGGGTCGACTCCTTAAAGCTACGAATATCAACAACGTAGAGTATCAACACCACTATCCTACGGGTATCTATTTATTATACACTCATTGTTACCCGAGCCGATGTCGCCATTCTGTCTCAAGTTACTGCTGTCCGATTGGGATTAGTCCAGCGCGAATCAAATAATATTCGAATAGCTTCTGCTACCCAGCAGCAACTTTCTGTAAATGGAGTCGTGAACTAGTCACACCCTCCGGTTCTCCTTGGGGATCCCCAATAGTATACGTAACCCAAATCGCCGGAACCCTACGGCTTTGTGTCGATTTTCATAAGCTGAATACTGTCATCCATTGAGTCGTATTGCGACATTAGTATGTCTAAGAGACACTAAATTCTTGTCCAATATGAACTTGAATAAAGGGTTCTGGCAACTGGAAGTTGACCCTGAAACCAAGAAAAAGACCTCATCCGTTACCGTCCACGGACAATACGAATACAAGCCCTTCAATTTGTCCCCAGCAAATAAACACGACCAACCCCAAGAGTCAGCGGAACCGCCCGCCGAAACACACGAAAATTCTCAACTTCAAGCGCCCCTCCTGAAGGAGGAGTGGTCTGGAGGATAGAAAGCAGTTCGCCAGCCCTATACGTCAGCTACGCAGTAAATCTCGTTCTGGAATTGTCACCTAACGGGTCGACTCCCTTAAAGCTACGAATAGGAATAAAGCTACGTGTCGTATTGACGACATTAGAATGTCTAAGAGACACTGAATTCTTGTCCAGTATGAACTTGAATAAAGGGTTCTGGCAACTTGAAGTTGACCCTGAAACCAAGAAAAAGACCTCATCCGTTACCGTCCACGGACAATACAAATACAACCCCAAGAGTCAGCCGAACCGCCCACCGAAACACACGAAAATTCTCAACTTCAAGCGCCCCTCCTGAAGGAGGAGTGGTCTGGAGGATAGAAAGCAGTTCGCCAGCCCTATACGTCAGCTACGCAGTAAATCTCGTTCTGGAATTGTCACCTAACGGGTCGACTCCCTTAAGCTAAGCTCGATTATACCAACAGCGTAGAGTATCAACACCACTATCCTAGGGGTATCTATTATACACTCATTGTTACCCGAGCCGATGTCGCCATTCTGTCCCAAGTTACTGCTGTCCGATTGGGATTAGTCCAGCGCGAATCAAATAATATTCGAATAGCTTCTGCTACCCAGCAGCAACTTTCTGTAAATGGAGTCATGAAGGTCCCTATAACCATTGTAACACTTAACACACCTTGTGGGTTCCAAGTCACCAATGACACCCCATGCGAATTCTAATTAGGAACCAACTTTATGGCACTTTACCACACGTTGCCATTAACTTCAAAGACCGCTGTCTCGATTAATCAAGTGGTTGGGAGAAATGCTCCGTGCCTTTCGCCGACCAAGCCGATTATCATCCGCCTGTTATTAACGTCGTGAGTCAAGTTATTTGTTAATGCCACACCTGAAATTGTTCAACCTCTTCATCCTTTGTCTAGCAATCGCTCATTCCTTAGTATTAACTGGACAAC
>JASANE010024142.1:0-11665 GCA_030248225.1 Trileptium ribeirensis | reverse complement strand
GCTTTCTAAAAAAACGAGCCATTTATCCCGAATGTATTTTATATAAAGATTAATATTTTGAATGATTCAAACGGAATTTACGATATTTTTGATTTTCCTGAGTGAGTTTTTCACTCACGTACTTACTGATATTAGTGAATTTTCAGTTTAGGTAATTGGCTTAAATTTGCTGTGAGGCGGTTGTTGCATTCTTTGTGAGCGTCATTGTCCAGTGTTATGGAATTTTGGGAAAAGTTTCAATGCTGAAATTCCAGTTGCGGTCTTGAGGGATCCATGATTTTTAGTAGGGACTACGAGTAGTGTGTTGTGTGTGTCTTCTAAAATAAATACTTATATACTATAAGGTTCGGAATGTTAATTCGCTGTTAGGTTTTCAAACTGCATTCAATTAAAATAGTTATAACCTATACAGGAATCGCGAGACAGGATTTGCGATAGAAACATTGTACGAAGCATTTCCTTATAAAATATATATATACTTCAAATCTTATATAATTATAACGACCAATTAGGCTCAATGTTGCACATATTTTTTTCATTCGATCTTTTCGGTGCTCAGTATATATAAATTAACCTAATTACAGAACCCGCCAAAAATGACTGTCGCTCGATCGAAAATTTTTGCTAAAAATACAATTTTGTATTAATTTAAATAGTTGCGAAATCTCGAGCGAGCCACTCGCTCGCACGTAATGCGACGGTCATTTTTGGCGAGTACTGTAGTTTTAATTTTCAATTTCTTGGTAACTATCTAAAATGACTTTCACTGAGCGGAAGAATGTACCTACAATTCCTGTGATATCAGCAGTGTATAGAATCATTGCAATTGTGTGTGTATAAATAAATTTGTCAGGACATGCTTTTTGTTGGTCTATAAAATTACTTTCACCTGCTCTTCGATAAGGGGCTTCCACACCAACGGGCTAGTGCAGCTAATAATATCGTTACGGTCAGCTAGTACGCTTGCAGTTAAGCTAAACATAGCTCCGCCAAACATTAATAAATTAGCATACACCGCATGAATCAACTTTGGTAGCTATGTAGATATTGACCTAAGCCCATATTAGGAGGCTTATATCGACGATATGTTGTTTATGCTGCTACGATTTGTAGCGTTACCCAAGCCACGTAGGTTTCACGTACAACCGCATAATTTTGCTTTTAGATATTGTCTAATTTTATTTAACTCAGCCTGAATTGTTTCAGACGTCTAAAACCAGGTCGGACCGTTTCTAGAACGCATTTCGGTAACTCAGACAGTTGAATTCAAGCTTGAGTTACAATTTCTGGCTGAGTTGATTTAGCACGCAGTGCAATGGAAACACTGTATTCTTAGGCACTGAATTTGAAAGCTAACTGAGTGTAAAGTCAGTCGTATTAACCCAAAAAAGTTCCTAAATTAGATTTTGTGCCTGACTTATTCATTATCCGAGTCACGCTTCCAGTAGATAACCCCTCGGGTTCCCTGTCCAGCTGAGCCCGGGTTTGAACTCAAGGGCTTTATCTAAAAGTTTCGAGTTTTCTACAACACAAATTTGCAGCAAATATTTATGGCATATGAAAGAAAACTATATGTGTACATATATCTTTATACCGTACAAAATAATTGACCATATAAACTTCCATTTGAACCTCCACGTCAGAGGTATAAAATTGGATGTTTGCCTCGTTTTCTGGTTTGAAAAAGGGTTGAGTCGACTTTTAAGCCAAATTTTACAGTGTACCATAACCTAAGGTTCACATCTTACATATGGCTAAAATTCCCAACGCTGACCTATTCATTCTTAAAATGAATTTTGAAAAGGGTTCGAGAAATAAGGAATACATGGAGACAGCAATATCTTCGTAACTACTGAATTTATATTGCTCACGTTTTGTAGAACAATTCATCTTCGATGCAGCTGTAAAGTGTGTTATGTTTGTGTTACAGGGTTGGGTCGTAATGAGTTTTTAAACTAGCCTTTGACACTGAAAGTACACGTTAATCGCAATGTCTCCACAACCACTCGAGCGGTATGGGTGTCATTTCTTTAAAATTACTACGAATTCACCACCTTGGCCTTGATACAAGCTATAAAATTATAAAAACTATTAAATTTTAGGATTATTAAAACGTTACCGAATAAATAGATGCCACAGTCACAGATAGTCTTGAAATCGTTTACGGATTTTGACGTCAAGGTATGTTTGTAGGTAACGATTCGGTATATTTTCCTCGCTCCGCTATCGTCTGATTTCTAACAGCTTGAAAGTACCATGTAAACCGCTCCACTAACAAAATATACATAGCGCCTGAGTCAACGGTTCCGAACTACCGTGAAAATCGGACTTAATAAGATAATTATTAAAAAATAAGTATATAATAGCAAAATTAAAATCACTATATTATTATTTACTTATATAATAAATTACTATTTACATTAACTGCCACAAGATATAATAATGCAGAGACAATTGAAAATTCGTTAGGACTGTCGACGTCACAACGTTTAGCTTGGACATAGGCAAAAGGGTAGTAAACAGCACAACTAGGGGACTCTATCTGTTGGAGCAAAATGCAATAATGAGTTATATAGTATCTTTGGCCCAATCCCAGTTGGGGGGGGGGGAAAAATTATTTTACGCTTGCTATAGCACCCATCTTTTGGAAACTATGCCCCCATAGTCTCTGTACCCCCAATCATCTCTCACCCCCAAAAGAGATCACTTCGTGATCAGAGGAGACGCTTATTGTAAGTTTTTGACAAAATTACGTTGTTTCTGTGATATTTAAGCTAAGAATCTAAATAGTATTCACAACAAATCATATTGTTTCTTAGATTGCTTTAATATTTAAGCTGTCCTACTAGCTTAGATGTTGCTATAGTCTCTTTTTTTATTTGAGGCAAATTGGTCTTACAAAAAGGACTATTTTTTCTGCTCCGTTAACAACCTGCTGCTAACGTAGCCTTATTCTCGGCCCTAAGCTGAATACGTTAAGCTATTTTCAGAGTTTGGATAATCTAGTTTATAGTAATGACCGTCGCCTCAAAGTTGTTCGGGTTTGCGAACAATGCGTATGGGTTTCCGTGAGTCGTATAAAACGTCGTTCTTTCGTGCAAATGTAGAATTAGGATGGCGTTTCTACTATTTCTCGAAAAAATGAGAGCAGGGTGAAGTTTCAGTAAAACTTGTGCCCAATCGACATCGCTTTCTTGCCAGAAATGACCGAGTTTCGAGTCAATAATCGGGATTCATATTTACTTATAAGGAAACAACTCTCGATAGGTTACCGAACACATATAACGCTAAAATTTTCAAATAGATCTCGGGCCAAATCACGGCCTTCGCAACAGTGGAGGCCCACCCACGTCAAAGGTTCTTCCCATGAGTTATTGCACAAATTTTAGTTTTAGTATGGCAGTGGAAAAGCGTATAGCATTTTTGCATTGTTGCTTCATTTTCGAAAGCAAGAAAACGAATTAATTTTTTGTTTCGGAATTTTTTTGGTTACTTTTTATACATATTCGTTTTGGTTTTACTCAACATGGTTCCTATGTGCAGTAACCGCCCGAAATAAATTGTCGCTCGAAATAAATTTATTCTAAAATAGAATTTGTTATTTAATTTAGCTTCGACAATCTTGAGCGAGCTAGTCGCTCGCGGCTCGCTCGAAATGTGACGGTCATTTCTGAGACGTACTGTAACTGCCGCCTGCAACAGCACATTTTCCAAAAACGGGAAGTTGCTTTTGAAAGAATACAGTCGGAGATTACAGGCATCCGCGCTATGAGTTTCACTAGATGGACAACTAGAGGTGATACACCGAGCAATATTTTTTCCAATTACATTGCCTTCTTTACCCTATGGATGGCCGCCTCGCTGAGCGTAACTTGGATTCTGAAACACCTTGTCGGAGTGTATTACCACATAGCACTTTTTTCGTTTCTCTTGGTTTCTTTTTTCCGTTTTTCTCCGAATGACATTGCACTCTTTACCCAATGGGATGGCTGCCTCGCTGAGCGTAACTTGGATTCTGAAACACCTTGTCGGAGTATAGTACCACATGGCACTTTTTCCGTTTCTCTTCGAATTTCATTGTCCTCTTTACCTTATGGGATAACTGCCTCGATGAACGTAACTTGGACTCTGAATCGCCTTGTCGGAGTATAGTACCACATAGCACTTTTTTCGTTTCTCTAGGTTTTTTCCGTTTCTCTCCGAATGACACTGCACTCTTTACCCAATGGGATGGCTGCCTCGCTGAGCGTGACTTGGATTCAGAAACACCTTGTCGGAGTATAGTACCACATGGCAGTTTTTCCGTTTCTCTTCGAATGGCATTGTCCTCTTTAACTTATGGGATGGCTGCCTCGCTGAGCGTAACTTGGATTCTGAAACACCTTGTCGGAGTATAGTACCACATAGCACTTTTCTCGTTTCTCTAGGTTTTTTCCGTTTCTCTCCGAATGACATTGCACTCTTTACCCAATGGGATGGCTGCCTCGCTGAGCGTAACTTGGATTCTGAAACACCTTGTCGGAGTATAGTACCACATGGCACTTTTTCCGTTTCTCTTCGAATTTCATTGTCCTCTTTACCTTATGGGATAACTGCCTCGATGAACGTAACTTGGACTCTGAATCGCCTTGTCGGAGTATAGTACCACATAGCACTTTTTTCGTTTCTCTAGGTTTTTTCCGTTTCTCTCCGAATGACACTGCACTCTTTACCCAATGGGATGGCTACCTCGCTGAGCGTAACTTGGATTCTGAAACACCTTGTCGGAGTATAGTACCACATGGCACTTTTTCTTTTCACTTCGAATGGCATTGTCCTCTTTACCTTATGGGATAACTGCCTCGATGAACTTAACTTGGACTCTGAATCGCCTTGTGGGAGTATAGTACCACATAGCACTTTTTTCGTTTCTCTTGGTTTCTGTTTTTCGTTTCTCTCCGTATGAGATTGCACTTTTTACCCTGTGGGATGGCTGCCTCGCTGAGCTTAACTTCTATTCTGAAACACATTGTCGAAGTATAGTACATAGTGGCACTATTTCTGTTTGGTTTATTTTTATCAGAAATCGTGTCTAGGAACACCGACAATCTTAGCCATGTGCTCCAGCGTGAAAGCTTAACAGCATCAGGAGTCCAGTAGGTAAACATAATGCAGTGCAGACATTGGGAAAACTCACGGATGACACACCATTCGAGCTTCTCTGGAGAAAATGTACATCAAGAGCAAAAGAAACGGTGTCCAAAAGCTCCAGCTTCCGCGACGGCGAAAATTGCCAGAAAAGGTACTAGATTGCAGGTACTTGCGTCCATTGCAGTGACATAAAATCTCAGTTCAATTAGATATATTACCAAACTAGAGACCACAGTACGGGTTGCATAATTCAAAGATTCAGCCAGCAAGGGTATAAAAATGAAAAACATCGAATATCTGTTTCTTTCTACATGTAACAGCTCTACAACTGACCAGGCAACATTAGAGAACATCATTAGTATTTATAATTACGATATCAAAATGCATTAATTTATAAGTCAACCTGAGTTATTGAAAACAATTTTTCCAGATAAGCCGGTAGCTCTCACCTGTTTTCGCTTACATATTTTTCGACTTTGTGAGTTGGATACAAATAGATAATCAGTATTGTCATAACGCTTTGGAAAATTTTATTCTGCTTTTACCAACCAGCGACAGATTCAAAATAGGAACAGTTCAGTCTATACAATGAGAAAGATTAAGGATTATCTCTGAGCAACTATGGTTCAGGGAAGGTTGAATCATCTGATGATGCTCAATATTCATAAACAAATGGCTGGTATCATTGATATGAAAGCTGAAAGCTATAGTTATCGAATTTGTTTGCTACAAACGGCATTGGGAAACTTTCCTCGCGAGATTTTAAAAAAGTTGTGTTTTAATGCCCTGAGGGGCAATACATTATACCGTTATAAAACAGAACACCTTCGAGTGGCGGGCTCGGGGGCGGTAGCCCTCGACGTTGTCTTACGCTTAATTTATTTCTCATGCTTAAGCTTAGTCTATTGAGAACATGATGACATGTATTACACTTTGGACCCTCAAGGTTACCGTGGCACATATTTTTATTTCAGAAGGTCCTGGGTTCGTGTAAAAGGCGCGACAGCAAACACATGACGCCGGGCCTGCGAATAAAATTTTTGAAGTTTGTCGAACGAATGTCGCACGAACAGTACTCATTTCTGGCGACGAGTATTGTAAATCTTCAGAGCTGTCTTCAGTGCATCTAACTGCTTCCCCTTTGTTGATTTTCGCAAAAAGCTATACACAATTAAATCTTTGAATACGTCTTTCAGCAAACACATTAGGTCACTGGATCGTTAAGATCTTGTGCATTTGAAATATTCTACATACTATTTTCAGTACGCTGGACTGGTACCTGATATACCGCTCGATATCGATTTTACAAGTCGAACCGATGTGCTGCGTGTTGTCGATCAAGGAAAGGTAAGAATGGGTCAACACGACGACATTGTGGTTTCAAAAAGTTGCTTCGTTGTCGATAAATTCCATTAATAAAATGTTTTGGGCAAAGTATTAATTGAATAAAAACGTTGTTTTTCGGAATTAATCATTTCGTTGGTTTCCGAAAGTAATGTCATAATATGACATCCTTGGGCTTGTTACTTAGAAAAGTAAGAAAAAATTAGACCAAGTTTTAGCTCGGCGAGATTCGTAAATTTTGTGTTATTTTTTACTTTTTTAGGAATGTTTAAGCTTTTAAATGTATTTTTTAAATAATCTAGAAACAGTTTTAAATACCTGCCTAAAATGCTAAGTGCTACAAAATGCATTAGTGTAATAATAAATTTATGGTGTTTTGTATACAGTATATACCTGCGAGAAGCGACCGATGCTTGATCGATCACTGCTCGTTCTTTCGATCATCGAGTAATTTCTGGTGCACACTGTATATAATTGTGATAAGGCCAAAAACTATTTTATATAATATTTTGCTATACATCACAAGTAATATAATCACAAGACAGATCTAAAAAAGCCATTATAAGTTACTGATATAAAATATATGGAAAGCTGCAAGCCCAGTGTAATAGCATTAAAACTAGAAAAAGAATTCAATAGGGTACTGACTGCTCAAGCTAATGTTACAGTACTCATCAGAAATGACTCGCATTTTGACCGAGCCGTGTTTATAATAAAATTAGTTGTCTCCGATGGGATTCTCTCTCAATATGGCTAGCGTGTTGGAGACATCTCTACTCAGTGAAATTTTAAGGAAACATCAGAAGGCTGCGACGAAACTCTCTTACTAAGTCCGACGAAAACTCAAATTGGAATTCCAATGTCGAACTGAAGCAACTTCACTCCTCAAGCCACGAATGCCTTGTTGTGGTATCAAAATTCGTAGAGACGATGCTCTGCATGGTGTACCAAGTCCCACAAGAGTCAAATTGGAATTCGAACGTCGAACTGAAGCAACTTCACTCAACAAACCACGATTGCCTTGTTATGGCATGAAAAGTCATACAGACGAAGCTCTGGGTGTTGTACCAAGTTCCACGGAAAGTCAAATTGGAATTCGAATCTCGAACTATATCAAGATGAAAAATTCCTACATAAATTCGAAGCAAAAATGTTAAAATTGTAAACATGCCGTCCTATTAAAAAGACTGCAGGTCCAGATCTTGTCACAATTGAGCTTTAAGAATCCCTTATGGAGAAGAAAATTCTGCGTCGAATGATATAAAAATTATTGCTGTAAGTCCATTAATCAGCGAGATATGCTGCTTCAAACATTATCAGATATGCTGTAAGTCCATGGTGTAGTAACAATTTTCGGTCTGATTGCTTTATATGGCTGCAAGTCCATGACTTATATTTTTGGCGCGTCTAAATTTTCCGGTCACTACGGAAAAACACTGCATGTCCTGGATTTGCAGCATTTTTGCTATGTCCCATAAGCAGCATACTCAATTTACATCCAGCAAAAGACTGCAAGTCCATATGTACATTAGGACTTGCAGTGTTCTTATTTTGTAGAGTTCAACGTTGGCCTCGATTCAAAGTAAATGTACCATATTATATAATTTATGACTTTCAGGTGGAAAACAATGTTGTTCACGGATCCATGATTAGTGCGCACTTATCGTGGATCCCCGGACAACCGGTTGATGCCGCATATATTTTTCAGCACCTTTAAATATTAGATTACATAGTTATTGCTGATTTATTTACGTAATATAATATATTTATTAATTAATAGTTATAACATGTGTATATATAATTTTCAATGACATGAAAACGTAGCAGAAAGACTGAATCACGAACCAGGGTCATGGATTTTTTAAAATGGGGCACAAAATATTAGCCGTTAATAGTATGCTGCCCAACAGCATCAAAAATGCCAATAAAACACCGGAAATATTTTTGTGCTGGCTTAGCGATCTATATTCGACTGTTTCGGGAACAACTGAAATAATTCAAATAGAGACGACCAAAACATTGGTCAGCTATTATTAGTTAATAATAAAAAGCAAAAAAAGTTTGCGGACTATGTCGATAAAATGTGCGAATACTGCCGATGTTCAAATAATGATCAACAAAGCCTTGGGCATGTTAGACATTGTACTCTTTAAAACGGTAGCAGCTTGTTGCCAGTTTACCGCATAATAATTAAGAGAGTTAACGTAATTACAGAAAACTAAATGGACTGGTTGTAAATTAGTGCTACTACTTAGTATGGTGTAATTGAAACATGGCAATAATCGCGTACGTTGTAATATTTCCCCTTGAGTATTAGTGTTTCAAATTCCTTTAAAATTAGTGCTACTACTAGTATGGTGTAATTGAAACATGGCAATAATCGCGCACATTGTAATATTTCCCGTTGAGTATTAGTGTTTCAAATTCTTTTAAAATTAGTGCTACTACTAGTATGGTGTAATTGAAACATGGCAATAATCGCGCACATTGTAATATTTGCCGTTGAGTATTAGTGTTTCAAATTCTTTTAAAATTAGTGCCACTACTAGTATGGTGAAATTGAAACATGACAATAATCGCGCACATTGTAATATTTCCCGTTGAGTATTAGCGTTTCAAATTCTTTTAAAATTACCCAATCTTTGTGACTGGCGTAACTGATTAATAGATGAATAAATTTTGTCAAGCTTTTTATTTGATGTGTCTTGACCTCCTGACGTGCCCTCCAGCTAAGATCAAAGTTTTAGTCCCGCTTTTGTTCCTATATTTTCTGTCCAAGTATTTCCAACGGTAGTTAGCATTTCGTCGATCGAGGCGCTTCTGTATATAACAAAACGGTTATATACCTAAAGTTTAAACGTTTATTATAAACATTGTCGGATTCACAAAAACATGAAATGGCACAAGCTAATGCAACCATTCAAATTTGTTCAGCGTCTATAGTATATATATATAATTATGTTGTTTACTTATGGCCACTGTAATGTATTATATCACATATCTATCAATCTCTTACCAATTTCATGTTTCCTTTTATTTATTGGTACTTTTCTTTCATTTAGTTGGACAATTATTTATAATGCAGTCAAGAACACTGTTGACCAAGCAGAATGGCAAATTTGCGCTGGCATACCACTTGAGAAAGGCAGAAATGAAAAAAATACCAGTTTGCAAAAAAAATTTTCCTTTCAGCTCTGGTCACACTTGCGATCAAATGGTAATGCCTGCTCTGAATATTGTCGAATTCGGCAAGACTCCACCGCCTGCGACGGCAGGGGTAAGGATGCTGCTAAGAATAAGGGGCATATTTCTCCAATTCGGTCTCACTTCTGCCCTTCAAGCCCGCAATTGCACATTACAGAAGAATGCATGCGCTGAACCGGTTATATTTGCCGTCCGATCTCACAATTACCGCAATGCACAAGGATCATGTTACAGATATTGGACATAACGGTTCCTTAGAACTGTACCGACGTGAGGTGCGATTACTTAATATCGGTTTTGTTAAGTTGGGGAACGAGGACTGTGAACAATGCCTAATATATAACATTCACATTAAATATTCAACGGACCACCCTCATGACGAGAAAAACTGCGACTAATGTTCTAAGCATCAAGAACGTGTTCATCGCCTGCAGCGGTCTCGTACTGCTTATAAAGCTGATGTTGAAATATCCGGCATGCACAACGAAGAGATAAGTTTCTGCAAAATAATAATGCTTCCACGTCTTCCGGGAGTCAAGTCTTGTGTCTTTACACCTCGGCTGATCGTGTTTCAAAAAACATTTGTACTTCTCGGCGACTAGCACTCGGAAAGCGGCCATAACCCTGTAGGCGTTCTATGACACGGGGCTACTACGGGTCGTCTCGCCAAGGAAATATCTAATGCATTTTGGACATTTTTGCTACTGTACAAATTGACCAGCTCGATCACGATGTGGCTCGATAACTGTAGCGCACAAAACAATAACTGGACATTGTACACAACGCTCGAAACAGCTGTCAATTCAAATGAAATAGCTGCCAAATCTATAATGTTGAAATATTTAGAGGCCGGACATACGTTTATGTCGGCGAATACAATATATCACTGTGTCGAGGAACAGATGAAGAGAATGAAAAACATTGAAGATTTCGACGATTTTACACGGGCTGTTAAAAACGTTATTCAAGGGGATACTGTAGTGAAATTCATGAAATACCAAGATTTCAGAAATTGGTAAAACGGTTTCGCTAAAAACTGGAAACATGGTCGCCCTTTGATGAAGGACATCACAGTTGCTCAAGATCTAAGCTGTTGCACTACAAAACCGATATGAACATTCGAGAATTTAAGTGATTCGACTTAATCCAAACCAGATGTGACTACCAAAATGTGCCGTCGGTTCGAAACGATTTATCGAGAGGAATTGAAGCTGATAGAAAAGAAAATTTTTTGAGAACACTGGCTCCAATGATAAGGTCATCTGCAAGGATTTTCTGGAAGAATTTGCCAGTATCAAAAAAAGCAGACGCCTATCGATGACGAACATGTCTGCAACGACTTGAAGACAACATTTTGCGAACACTGGCTACGATGATAAGGCCATATGCAAGGATATTTTGGAAGAACTTGTCATTATCAAACAAGCCGACGCGTATCGATGACGAACATGTCTACAGCGATTTGTAATTAGACGTTTCGATTGAGTGTGGGACTTTCATGGTAACTGTAAAGTTTTCGTTCTTGTGCAACATAAACTGGACTTGCAGCTTTTTGGTACATGAACTAAAATTTTGCAAACCGCGGAATAACAAATCAAACTTATCTGGTTCGGACTTTCAGCATTTTTTTGCTATACTAATGTTAAGTATATTTACTACAGCGCAAAAAGTAATAAGTCCATGAGAAATTTCGTTTTAAACAGCGTCCGACATGAGCAGCAGGTTGAAGTTAAGGATTGTGTGAAAACGTTTTATACATTAATAAGCATAATATTTGTGTTCTACAGTACAAGACGTGAACGCAAAAGTTGCTTTTTCTCGAAATTAGCCTAGTTGGACTTGCAGCATTTTACAATTGCACGCTCTTAGGCTTTTAAGCCATACAGTACTCGCCAGAAATGAGTGTCACATTTCGAACGAACGAACATCGAACAGTATATGTAACTGAACGAAGAACTGTACATAGAACGTATTGCTCTAATATATA
>JASANE010024139.1:0-24314 GCA_030248225.1 Trileptium ribeirensis | reverse complement strand
CCCCTAAAACGGTTCGTTTCTATATAAAATTTATCATAGGCTCGCCCCGAGAGCCCACCTTTCCCTTTTATTGTCCGAAAGTGGACATGTTACATATCGGGATGAACGGAGTGTATTAAAGCGGTAATAAATCACTGCAATTATATAAGATTTCGGTGTAAAATTGGTCTGAAATTTACTGAAAATCGGACTGATAAGAACATTTACGTTTTAGATCAATATTTGGGGTCAGGCCGTCCCAAAAGTGCTGACCAAGCAGTTCTAACGACCCCATAGATCAAAATTTGAAATTTAAAATTGGCAGAATTTAAGCAGAGCCATCAGAGCTCTACAGCGTTCAGTCTGACTTCGGCAGCGCAGAGTTCCGTCGTTTTGCAGATCTGTCGCTTATTGATTCGGTTATAGTTTTACTCGTAGTTTTTCGGTTTTCTTGGCTTTTTCCTTACTTCGATCTGACCAATGCATGGACGAGCGATGGACGTCGAGTGATTGGATGCAAGACTGTAAGTGTAGACAGGGAGGCTTAGTGTAATCACCGAATACTACGGATGTAGGATAGGGTTAGCCTTGAGAGTAGTTACGGTAGGACGGAAAAGTTTGCATTGATTAGCCTTAAAAGTAAGCCTCCATGGACTCCCTGTCCATACTTTTGTTAACATGATAGCCCTCCCCGTCCTAGCTTGTCCCGCAGACCCGTAGCCGTAACTAGCCACTCACACGATTAGATTAGCGACCGAAGTCATGCTGAACCTCCCTCGGTCGATGAGTTAAGGTACAAATAAACGCGACACTCGCGTAGAGATCTATTTTTATAAGATTCTCGGTCAAGATGTCATCTCTGAGCCGACCGAGGTTTCTGAATTGAACTTTAGAAATGAAACTTTGTATCGTCCTTGGCCATGCTGTTTGTCTTCAACATTAATAAGTGATTTTAATTCACGACTAATAAGCGATTTTAATTCACGGTTAGTAAGCGATTTTAATCCACAATTTTACTGTTGTTACGATTTCTTTGCACATGAATTCGTCCGCACGCTTTAGTACTTTGATGGTTGGAGACCCAGAACAAAGATGGATATATCATAGGATAAATTTACTTCAGGAACTAGGTCAGTTTATATTGAGTTGAGAATTTGTATCGAACGGCAATTCGTTTCACCGACCCAACGTCCTGGGAGTTAGAAAAATCACTCTGTGTAAAAATTTAGTATGTCTCAAGAATTACGCCAGGGATTTGACTGAAATTTTACCAGGACCTGGATAAGGATACCAGCTGTCGATTTAACGTATAAAACTGTCAAATATCGCGTCGGAATCACAAACCCGACGACCATGAAGGGGTCCGCCCCGCATAAAAAGCGGCAAATTTGGAATATTTTGTGATTCCCTCCAGGAATTTTGTTGAAACTCTCGCCGTTTCTTTGTGGGAGTGACCATTTTAAAACTAAACATTATCAAGTCGGAATCACAAACCCGGCGGCCCGATAAAGGTCCGCCCCTACCTAAAATGTCAATTGTTAATAACTCAAAATTCCTTCCAGTAATTTTGAGGATTTTTATCGTACAAATAGAGGCCCGTTAGGCCTTCCATTCGAGCCATTAAGCCCGGCAAAGCCGGTCGTTCAAGAGTTACAGGAATTCCAAACCCGAGCAGCGCAACCGGAGCTCAGATTTAGTTCCGATTACTTAAAACGTACTTGTTTCGCAAGTAGGTTTTGGTCTTGCTTTTACATATATTTTCGATGATAAAACAATATTAATTTTCCTAGCGTTGATATCTCCCATTGTAAGAGTTAACATTTCTGTATTTCAAAATTATCGATATCGCCAGCCGCGATATCGAGTCTATCGGGCTTCTGCCCGACGGACCAATTTTTGTGGCGACCGTAGACCCGGTCCTAATAAATCGAGAAATCAGGTTGAACCAAGCCTCTGTGCAAAATTTCACAGAGAAACGCTGGCAGATTAGAGAGAAGTTCAAATTTGCAGGTTTTCTCAGCCCCTATCGAGTTAGACTTAAAATCTCAGTTGAAAATTAGGAAACCGAAAAATCTAAGGATAAACCGAGTGAAATTCAGTCAATAAATTTGTTATGGTTGTCCCGACCACTGGGGGCGCAACTTACTGACTCGTTTCATAACTTAAATGTTAGTATCGAGTGGAGCTCTTTTCGAAAGCCGTTTTCGATGCAAAACAGCATAATCTTCAGTACTCTTAGGATAGTGCCGATGACCTACGAGGTAGTTCTAGTTTTAGTCAAATTTGTTGGTAAATGAATAAAATTTTAACCTCTGCCCCTATGCCATGAAATTGGCATGAAATTTGTACAATGACAATTACAGGTTGTGTCGTAAACTAGGTACGCGCCCGAGCTCGTCCTTTGTCCCACATGAGTGCCCTTACGTAGTAATAATGAATGTCCCGATTGCTTTAGAACCATTTCCACGTTATAGAATTTAATCAAGATATTAAATTAGTTCGGAAAATTAATTAAGTAAGCCAAGTTTGTTAGACCGTTTGAGCCAGCAGAAGTTGGGAATGCCCCCAAAGCGACTCATTACCCCGGTAGTGGCCTACTTACACGTGTAAGCGTATAGTTTATTGTCATTTATCAAGCAGTAAGTAAGTAGTTAATTCTTAACCAGGAAATTTGTCATGGGATGAATCGATAAAATTATCAACCGTTTGTTGACCCGGATAAGCAAACCGTAAAATTAGTACGATTCTTGGTCCAAATTGAACAGCTTTATTAGTATACATTGCGCTTGTATGCCCTTAGACCTGCATCCAGTTTTAGAGCAGTACTTTTTGATAGAATTACCGCCGAACACCAAGTTGCTTTATACGTTTATTGTAGCCGTGGAAGCTGAAGGCCAAGGCAACGCCCTCAACCCTTACGTAAGGTTAGTGAGAATCCGTTTGGAACTCTGCAGTAGGCTAAATAAGTTTACGAATTACCCCAAACCAAACATTACCCAAATCGTCTCGTATTATGATGCGCAATACCCTTATTTGCACTTCCGAGTTTAGATTTTAGGAATTATTTTCTTTACCACTCGTAGTATCGCCGTACTTTTTGGCAAGAATATAGAACAATGTTCCTTTGAGCCAAGCACGGAGAAAGGTCCTAGGTGAACCCCGATTTACACCTAAAATTGATAATTTATCACTTTTCCCTGCATTCGGCCCGATCCAGCGTTTTAAAATTATGTAAATTTGACAGTCAAAATAAAATATCGTTTTTCGCAGTGTTCATAAAGTACAGTTAATGTACACAACACATAATTTTAGTTACAATTTTGTGTAAAGGTTGAGTTGAAAAGTTAGAAAATTCGGTCCCATCTTCACCCTACCGGAACCTATAAGCCATTTAGAATATATCTTACCCGGCCTATTTTGACACCAAATTGGCTAAGGTTGATAGACACAGAAAAGTCTGTTTTTGAAGTTATTTCGTGTGCAAACGAGCATAGATAAAGGCTCGAATTTCGTATCTTTATTACCGTGCCTGGGGATGATTTTATAGGAACTTGGAATCGAATGTAACTAGTTGTATGTTTGTATATGGTAGAAAATTTTATGCCACTCATGGTCACCGTCTGTATGTGTGTATGCGAGTAGGAAAAGAACAGTCGTACCATTGTCGCGCTAGAGAAATTTAGGAGTCGTACCGATGACCACCTCCTAACTTACCGTTATATCGATATGTACCATTATTCTTTTGTTGTAATCACTTGTTGTATGTTAATCCAATCACTACTTTACCTCAATTACGAATATATCCGCATATGATGATGTACCATAGCCGTGATTAGGATGAGCAAGATCACGACCCGCAATCCCCCATTGTATGCTTCGTCCCATAAACCTCATTTGCACATATTATATTACCGCCTTTCTCTTACCTGAACCTGTTGTTTTATCGGACTACCCTCTAGTAGCAATTGTAGTGCCGAGCGAGTAGTTAGTCGAGTGGCGCCTCTCTCGATAACTAACCGTTTTACGCTTCGTGTTACCTGTGTTTGCTTTTGACCTGACCCACATTTATAAGTAAGGTGAGCAAAGCGGTTATTAGAAAAGGCTTAGCAGTTTAAGCCGTGATTTGAATCAGCTGTGAGAGTTCGATGAAAAAGGCGATGACTCCGCAACTTACCCCACTTGTCGCCCTGCTCATTCTGCTAATAGCGTACCATACTAATGACATTGTCCCTAATGTATTCGCCCGTACAGTATGTTATTGTCCATATACGATTTTGACTCATCAATAAATGTTAAATCAAACCAAAGTAGTCCATGCGTTTTGACCCTAGTAGCGATAGATATTAGAAGGGGTTTGAAATCCGTCACCCCTATCGACGACCCACGTTCAGGTTTGACACACGCATTGAAGAAGCAAACCTTAGCGTGATTCGCCGATTTCAATCTAATTGTATTACTGTGTGAGTACGACTCGTGCCACTAATAAGGAAAATGTACCTCAAAATTAAAACTTTCGCTGAACACGCAGAATAGGAAATCACACGCGAATCCGACGGTAAACGTCTACGGATTTGTCGGACCCTAGTGGGGCCACTGACTAAATAAATTAACCGTTCGTGAAAGTGGGAAAATTAATCAAATCCGAATACCTTTTTAATACACTTCCCGGTTTAACGAGGATAGGGAATATTGGTATGGTCTCTTTGGCCTGAGATCAGGGTGACGGAGCCAGCCTCCTTGGGACCTCAAAGGTAGTACCTCTTAGGCTACGTGCGCAACCCGTCCGGCGGGATCAGAACACATCCTTGCTACGCCCCGTAATTTCTTGGGTCTGACCCGAATCAAAAAGATAGGTCCTCCCTTGAGGTAACGATAGCCGGGGTCGTATGGGCGTTACGTTTGTGGAAGTGCGTAATGCAGCAGCGTTACGTCGATTACACTAGCAAGAATTCTTTGCTTCCGTCGTCTCACTCACAACACTCAAAATCAGCTATAATATTGCTCCATTGAAGCTGCTATCATAAATCCAAAATCTTAGTGAAACCTTGTTTTCAGTAAAGTAGTATATACTTGCTCTGAGTAAAGTAGTAAAACTTTTTTCATAAAGTGTACAAAACATTAAACCATTTAAGCGGCTGCCAATATTCCAAAATAAAGTTTTAGTAGTTATTCAAAAATCTAGTCAGTGCCAGTTGTAAACTGAGGTATTTATACATTTGTAGCTAACGATCACAGAACCAAGGGTCTAGAGTTGCATCCACGTCCTGGTATTCCGGTTATTTCTGACGAAAAATTCTACTGGCCTGTCCACAGCCCTCCGAAAAGTGGGGGGGAAACTTCGGGGGGCCCCCATGTTCATTCTCGGTGGAAATTTCAAAGTGGGGGGATAAATTTTGCTTAAAAATACAAAATATTTCCATATTTTCATGCATTTTTACTACTGTGAACGTACTTTCAAGCTAAAAAACAATATTTTAGCGTTATAAATAGTAGTAATTAATGTTTAAAAACCAATTTGCAAACAAAAAACATAAATTTTCAGACATAAAAAATTTTTGGAATTAGTTGAACATGGGGGTTTCGGCCGAGTGGGGGGGCGGACATAGGGGAAAATCTCACGAACATGGGGGGATTTGGAAAGTGGGGGGTCCCCCCCACTGTGGACAGGCCAGTTCTATGTCCTGTTATTTTGCAAGGGCCGGATCCGTTTCCGGGTACCACCAAAAATACCCGGGCTGGTTGTCTGTGATGCCGATTTAATTGCAGATTTTAATTCCAAACGCTACGTTGTAGCTCGCTCGATTTAATATCCGGTGACCAGGGAGTAACCGGAATTCCGGTTCCGGTTCCGGCGAAAATCGTGTTCCGGTTGCGGTTCCGGTAAAGGGCAAATACCATACCAGAACCGGAATTCCGGTTTAAAAATTTTGTTTGAAATTTTCCACGTTTTTTGCTTTATCCTGTAATCCAAACATATGTAATATATATTATACAATGATCAAGCTCCAATACAACCAAGCAAAAGAAAAGATTAACTAACCAATTTGCCGTGTAAAACGTAAGTAGGACACATGATTTGAGCAGGAATTTTTCATAATAACATGCATTGTAAGCATATTCGATTTGACGCAGTATATGCAATGGTGTATAGTGGAAGGTATTTTCGCTCTGGGTGTCCAAAAATCCACATATTTGATCGATAAATAAACATTATTAGCTTCCTCAGTCTCTTTAAAGTTTCAGAAAGGCAATAATACCATCGCAAAACATTAAGTTTAATGTAATAGTTATTTTTAATGCATTTTAAATCCACTATACCTTCATTTCATCCATCATCTGTTTTACTATATATAAATTTCGAAGACCAGGTTCCGGTTCCGGATCCGGTTTAAATGGACGGTTCCGGTTGCTGGTTCCGGTTCCGGTTATTCCCTGCCGGTGACATATTATGTTCACTAATAGTCATGCTCTCCAGGAAGAACCATCTGATGATTGATTATATGAAATTAAATGTTCAGATAGGCGATGGTTATGCTGGAAAATGTAATAGTCGCCGAAAAAACCAGCTACTAACTCTAAGGATCCTCCATTCTAGCTGAGAATCTGGTCAAAAAAATTAATTTTCAAAAATTTATGCTCGCTCGCTGCTCAAACGATACTATCTCATATTAAAGACGCATACAGTGTACAACTGTATCCGTGACTTTTAATATGTGCTACATACAAATTTAGTTGTATTGTACTTACACGTAAAAGGTGACATAATTTTACCATGTTGACAAGAAAACTTTCCCAAATCATTATTATTACAGATGATTCAAGTTAAATGACTTGCACTTGATGTTAAATTACTATATAATAGACCAGCCACTTAGAACTCGAGAGAGAAAATTCGTACCATTAATTTTACAGGTGCCGTTCGGGCTTATCTTAAAGCCAATCCTATCTACCGTATCAGAAAAGCAGAACTAGTGTATGATGTTGAGCTGCTAGAAGATCCGCTAAACGTCCAACATTTCCATGTAAACAATACAACAGAGAGCACGTTTTGGTTAAGTGTTGCATTCAAATGTTTCAGTTGACATCATAGCAAAGCACCAATATCGATAAGGTAATCTGTGCAATGGTCGTTATGCACTACGAGCCATTTCGAGTTACATATAAATTACTAGCCATAGTGGTAATATATATATATATATATCAGGGAATAACCGGAACCAAAATTTACCGGAACCGGAACCAGCAACCGGAACCGTCCATTTAAACCGGATCCGGAACCGGAACCGGAACCTGGTCTTCGAAATTTATATATACTAAAACAGATGATGGAAGAAATGAAGGTATAGTGGATTTAAAATGCATTAAAAATAACTTTTACATTAAACTTAAGGTTTTGCGATGGTATTATTGCCTTTCTGAAACTTTAAAGAGACTGATGAAGCTAATAATGTTTATTTATCGATCAAATATGTCGATTTTTGGACACCCAGAGCAAAAATGCCTTCCACTATACACCATTACATATACTGCGTCAAATCGAATATGCTTACAAAGCTTGGAGCGTAGAATACACACTTTCGCTCTGTCTCCAGTCGCCTCCCTTTACTACACATACGTTTGTTGTATGTTCTTCTATAGCCAAGCATACAGTAAGTACTTCTGCGTAAGCCATACTCTGTTATCGCTTTGGACCGGTTTAATTCAAACGTATCCCACAGACTTCTGGATGTGTAAAATAGCTGCTACACGCATCGACCTGGCTTTGATTTAACAAACTCCTGCAGGTTATTATGAAAAATTCCTGCTCAAATTATGTGCCCTACTTACGTTTTACACGGCAAATTGGTTAGTTAATCTTTTCTTTTGCTTGGTTGTATTGGAGCTTGATCATTGTATAATATATATTACATATGTTTGGATTACAGGATAAAGCAAAAAACGTGGAAAAATTCAAACAAAATTTTTAAACCGGAATTCCGGTTCCGGTATGGTTTTTGCCCTTTGCCGGAACCGGAACCGGAACACGATTTTCGCCGGAACCGGAACCGGAACAGGAATTCCGGTTACTCCCTGATATATATATATATATATATATATATATATTTGTATGTTTATCATTTATCAGCGTAGTCCGTCTCCGGCTATTGGTTTTCAAAAATTCCGGGTCCAGTTATTTTATTTCGCAGGGTCCGGGTATTAATTTTGAAAAGTTGCAACTGTACAAGGGTCAGTTCTAAACCCTATTGAAGAGAGGCATAATTAGTGGTCCAGCCCATGACTTTTACAAATATCGAAAATTTTAGCAAAAATTGGTAAAATCAAAATCTAGTAGCAGTAAGAGAAAATTAGCAAAAATTCGGAAAAATTGGCAAGAACTGGGCAGAATATTTGCTAAAATGTGGGAAAACAGCTGTGGTTGCAAAAAGAAAAATTTAGCCACTAAAAGCGTACTCACACGCTCAAAATTTGAAAGCATCTGTTTGTACTTTTGTTCAAACTTTTCAATATTCCTTTAACCAATCATCGACGAGATATATAATACATGAAAAAGTTTGAGATGAAATTTTTAAACATCGCAATATTCCTTTAAAAATTGCCGTAGAATTTTGTGCTCAAAATCTAAGCAAAAAGTTTGAGCGTATGATCACGCATTTGAGAGTCACGCAGCGCCAATGAAAGACCAGCCCCCTTCCAGTAATAGAAAACATGGTACAGCACAAAACATTAAACATTCATATAGACGACGCTCGTATATGTCATTCGTGCTTACTTGATGATTTTATTCTATTTGGTTTAGACATAGCCATGAGGTTCCTCAGCACTAACAAGAGCCGCACATTTTTCTTTTTCACATGCATCTGTGTCATTATCCAATCTCGACCGTTTTTCAGGTACACGTGCAGATTTGGTCGAATCCGTATCACTAACGTCCGGAGTAGCTTCGCGGAATTCTAATCGCTCGTTATTTATATAAAATCCACCATATTTAGTCGTTAGAGTAGAAGGAATAAGCTCATCGTAAGGTTCCGAGTCATCGATAAATGGGTCATCCTTGTCGTAACCTATACCCATATCAATGAAATCATCTACGTTTCCAAACCAGTGTTTCGGCTTTTTCTTCTTCTGGCTCGTGGATGCTTCAATGCGGCAGCCACCATACTTTTCTTCCATACGCCTTGCAATATCGGCTAGCCTTCGATGCTCTTCCGTCCGATTATGCATTAAATCATCGAACTCCATACCGTATGACCCAAAGTTGTTTGCACTGAACTCAGCCAATTCGTCATTGTCATCAGCTGTTTTCAGTCGTTCTGCAAGGAGTTTAGGAATGAAGAATTCTGGGTATGACCGCGCAGTCGGCTCAAATAATTCAACGTCGATATCGATAGATAACCTGTTTCTCGTCGACTTTTTAAGGCTACTACGCTCAAAATTCATTTTAAGTAATAAGACTAAAACAATATATATAACTAACATATATACGCAATAAATTACAAAAAGTGAGCTGAGCAGTAAGCAAAGTATTTTATATCTTATTTATGTATATATACACGTATTTCAACTAAAGACATATATATTTAATCAATTCATAATAAGTATCATGTTTTACACAATTGACGTCAAATCCACCATACAAAAAAGATAGCTAGCTAATAAAAATAGTATATAATTAGCTAATTAATTAACTAATTAGCACACATGATAAAATCATAGAGCTTTAAAAGTCACATGTTCATGATCAGCACAAAAAATCAGCAATTTTGGGTGATTTAAAAATTTTCATAAAATTAACTACGCGCATTTCGAGTGAGCAAGTCGAAACTATTAATAATAAATTCTATTTTAGAACAAAGTTATTTCGAACGAGTGCCGAACGAGCGAGTCATTTTGGTGGGTACTGTAGCGAATTAACTAATTAGCACATAAGGCCAGGTTTTAGAGCTTCACATAAGTCATACTCGATATCAGCCACATAGAAAACCCCGTGTGCAATTTTTTTTCCATGTCTGAACACTTTGAATATTTTCAAAAAATAGCTAATTGACAGACAGTAACCGGAATTCAGGTTCCGGCGAAAACCATGTTCCAGTTCCAGCAAAAGCAAACAAACCATACGTAACCGGAATTCTGGTTTAAAAAATTTTGTTTAAAATTTTCCACATTTTTGTTGCATCTGTAGTACCAAACACGGAATATAAACAATGATTAAGTTCCAAGACATCCAAACAAAAGAAAAGATTAACTCATAAAATTACCCTGTGAAACGTAAGTACGACACATACTTTCAGTAGGAACTTTTCATCTTGACCCTGCACGAATTTGAACTAATAAAATAAAGCCAAGTTGATGCTTATAGCAGCTATTTTACAGATTCAGAACTCTGCGGGATATGTTACAATCAAATCGATCCAACTCGGTAACAGACTGGATTATTTAGAAGTACTTACCTGTAGTCTTGCTAACATAAATTGTGTCAAGCACCATCCAGTTTGCTTGTAAACGTGGTAAGTCAGTCTACATTGGAGTAAAGTAACATATGTATACGCAGCCAGAAACTGCATTCTTGGTAATGAACTGTATTTATTGAAGCTGTACGAGCGTATCACAGTTTGTCTCCTTTATAGCATTTTGATCAGAATATCATTATTATCTAGATGAGAGGTACCGGTTAACCAACGCTATACTAAACATTGTCTCTAACCCCTGACCAGAAAATCTTGTATACCTCCTTTTCTTTTAGAACCATATAAATCAATAATTTCATGTTTTCTACGGAACATGTAACAAACGTATGTGCGGTAAAAAGGGCGGTTGGAGACAAAACGAAAGTGATTAGGCTACCCTCCATGCGTTAGAACCACATTCAGTTTGACGAATTTCCGCAAGCCTGTATAGTGGCAGACATTTATTTGCTCTGGGTGTCTAAAAACCATTACTGATCGATAAATAAACGTTAATAGCTTCGTCAGTTTCTTCATAATTCCAGAGAGGCAATAATCTCATCGCAATACATTAAGTTCAATGTAAAAGTTATTTAACATTTTAAATCACCTGTACCTTCATTTCTTCCTTCATCTGTTTTACTAAATATAAATTTCACACACCAGGTTCCGGTTATTCCCTGCTATTTAATAATCAATTAATATTTAGCTAATTAAGTTGTTAAAAACTGATTAGCTTGTTTCTAACATCCTCTAATAGTAATAAACATCAGATTCGTAACCAGCACGGCGAGATTTAGTACACACCAAAACAATAGCTTTACACTAAATATTCATTGAAAAATAAGCAATTTTTGTTTGAAAATGCTAAAAATAGGCTAACAAGCTTAACTAATGAGTTAATTACTAATTAACTAAAACAAATTACGCCAAAGCTATTTCTCTTGGAGCTAAAGGATATTAAACTTTCCAAACAAAAAATTTAAACCGGTCCAATAGCTTTTGAGGTGTTCAACGGACGGTGCCGATTTTCAGCCTTTGAAAAAACAATAACGTTTTTATTCGCTGCACTCGATTATTTTTGCATTAACGCATATAAAATTCATGCTAAGGTTAACTCAAATTCGATTGATAACCAGCAAAAGACAGCAAAACCAGTTAAGTTTGAATGGTGCTTGTGTACCTCTAGCGGTAGCAGATCTCCTTTCACGACTAAGCAGCTCTACTTTCAATAAATTATTGAGAAATTCTAATAAATTGGTTCGGTTTGACACCTATATATATTTAGCTACTGCTCCGCCTTGGTGTCGAGTCAACTGCAAGTTTGCTTTTCTATAGTTTACAATATATAATAAGCTTGATAGACGTAAATACAGCCTCCTACTCAGATTTTTCTGAATTGCTACATTTGGCATATTATTGTTTTAATTAGATTGTCCTGATTTTCAACACAATAACATTAATTTAGTGTGAATGCCTGGATTTTACATTCTAGAATTTGAATTGCCTTACAATGATTGTTATATATACTACTTACTATATATAATATCTAGTTTGGCTATAAAATCACGTCTAACGGTAGCATTTACATGGCTTCTCCAAAATACCAAAATTATACCTGGGAGCTGGCCAAGTTCGAGATTCGGGAAAACCTAAAATATGTGGGGCGATTTCCTCCAGTTCATATCCCGAAGTAAATTTTTGACTCCCAGTACTTTTCTGTGCGACTAAAAATTAACATTTTTCTCTTATGGGCTAAAAATAATGCTAAATTTTCGGCGTTTTCGCTAAATTCGGCGCTAAATATCACTAACATCTTCACATTAGCTGTGCATAATTGAATCGCATATAAGGTTAATACATGTTTTGACGTTTTTTACAGTTACGGTACTTTATGGCCTTCCTAAATTAGTTGGGAGATGAGTGCAACCAGAATCTGATCTTAGAAATTTATATGTTGTAAAATAAATGAAGGAAGAAGTATATCGTAGGTGCTGTGGATTTAAAACATGACCAAAATAACTTTTACATTAAACTTAATGTATTACGATGATATATAATATTATTTCTTTAGGACCTTGAATAACCTGAGGAATATGAAATGTTTATTATCTGGCTTCTCCACAGGACCAAAGTTTTGGGGTGCTTTGAGCTGGGCCCCCATTCCAATTAGTGAGAACCAAAAATACCTAAGGGAATCTTCACGGCCGCCCCCACCCCTGCGCAAGTCAAGGGGAGTCTTGTATATAGTAGCATTCCTGCATTTATAACGAGTTTATCGTTCTTTTTGCTGCATATTTATTATACCTACTGCAAATATGTATTTCAGCAGGTCACGCATCATTTTACTTAGGCGTTTGTCATAAATATTCTAAATATAATCAGTAGTATTGAGTTTTGTTATAACGGTATGCTGTTAGGACGATCATTTTTGGTGTCACCTCAGAATACTTTGGGTGTGCTGGGAGCTGATTTGGAGTAGGCAAAACTTACCTGGACGCAGGGCTTGCGGGAACCGCCGAAATCCGGTGAGGGGCCTCCCTGCAGAGGTCGGTTAATGGATCGATTTAGCTTTTGCCAATTTTCTCAGTCCTTCAGAGCAACAGAAATGCCTTCCACTATACAACATGGCGTAAACTGCGTCACGCTGAATGTGCACGCAACTCATGGAGCGTAAACGATACAATTTCGCTCTCTGTGTTTCTTATCTACTCTAGTTACATCCCATATGGCTGTGGCATGATACTCCGTAAGAAAAATATTGATTACTAACGATCTAAAAGAAAATCACTCTTTAAACTTATTACCAAAATGCTATAAACGATAAAACGAGACACTGTGGTACCGCCCCTAAAACACAGTTTGTGGCTGCATTACAAAGATAATTGAAACGAGCGAAGCGAGTTTCCCCAAATAGGTTGCTAGCGTGCGAATAGGGGAAAATTTCTTTTTTTTTGTTTGTCTGTGACTTTCATAACTCGACACTGGATCGATGGATTTTCACAAACTTTTTTAAATGAACCGTTATGGTCTCTATATGATTGTTTTGTAGGTTTGATGTGCATTCCGGGTCGGGTTTTGGGTAAGAAACGGGTCAGAAGGGTCAAAATTTAACTTTTTTTGAAATTTCGGTTTTGGAGTTGCGTATATATGTGTCTATAACTCGAAAAATAGAAGGCAGAGCGAAAAACGGAGAGCACCTTCCGTATTCGCCTCAACGAGAGCTACAACTTTGTCTCTTACGTTATTTTTGTGGGACTTCAATCTAACCCAGGAAAATGGGTTAAAGGTCATTGGACCACCTGTAGTGTGAACTGCAAAATTCGAGATTTGGTTAATTTTGCCAGATCTCCGTGAAAAGACAGGTCCCTAGGTTTTCGACTACGCTGAAAACGATGCAGGAATGTTTTTGGTGTATTGTCAATATTTTCCATGATTAATGATGGTCGAGTTTGAGGACCAGACCCTAACATTTGAACCGAAAATTCGAGATTTGGGAAATGTTGTCAAGCTTTGAAGCCAAACATTCGAGACTTGGTTAAGTTCGCCTGATCTTCCTGAAGAGACGGGTTGCTTTGGTTTCGTCTTTGATTATCATTTTGTATGAACATAAGGAACGACTGGGTCTGTAAAGTGTGAGGTCACGCTCGCTCGTTTCCCCTCGCTTGCGAGCTACTAGTACTTAATGCTAAAATGCTGGCCTGTCCACAGGCTACCCCCCACCACTTTTAAATCCTCCCATGTTCGTGAGATTTGCCCCGTGACCGCCCCCCCCCATGTTCAACTAAATCCAAAAATTTTTTGTCTGAAAATTTATGTTTTTTTTGTTTTTGAGCAACATTTATCCCCACTTTTAATTTTCCCCCGAGAATGAATATGGGGCCTAAGAAATAAATAATCTATTAAGCATATCAAGTTGAACGGATCCAATCTGAACAGACGCTGTCGCTCTCTGAATGAGGAACACAAATTCTACAAGTATTCACCTGGCGTTGGTTTCATAACATAAACTAAAAATTAACAATTCCTAGAAGGTTGAAATGAAAACATTTCTCCTACTTATGTTTCACAGGGCAATTTGTTGAGGCTAAACTGTATGTCTGGTTGTATTACAAGTTGGTCACTTTGTATAAAAACGTATGTTACACATATATATAGCATAGCACATGCCGAAATTTGTGATCTTTCGAGGCCCCCGCAAGGGTTTTTTGCAAAGCAAACCCTGGGTGCAGCTTGGGTCCAGCAAATTTTTTTGGGTCCAGACCTTAAACTCTGGGTCCAGATTTACAATTTTTGGCTCGAGAATTTCACGAATTTTTACACAATAAAGAAACGTAATTACGAAACGCAATTTTACATTATTACAAATACATAAATTATTCTCTGCCTGTCCCAAACCAGGATAAAGGGCCAGGGCCATCCATGAAACCATCAGTAAGCAACTATGTATATACACATATAAGCTCGACCAGCTAAACGTTTGCAATTTGTAATAGAATTTATTTGCAAATCCTATGTCTCCGAAAAATGGGTCCACGGTCCTGAGTCCAGCAAAATTTTTTGGGTCCACGTAAAAATACGTATTTGGGTACAGACCCACCTGTGGACCCAAAAAACCATAGCCCCCGACAACCTTGGGGCCAGGTGAATATGTCGAAATGTCGGCTAAATGTCGAATCATATATCACGCTTGTGTGTTAACGACCTCCTATGTAAATAAACTGTTTCTCAGTTACATAGTTAAAATCCATTCATCACTAGTCTCATTAATCTCGCCGAAACGATTTACAGCCGCCAAACTCAAAAGGCGAACAGTTCAGTGACCGCGAACACGACATCATCATCATCTTATAACACATGACGCAATTAGCAGAAGCGTACGTTTGGCGAATTCGCACGTTGCTCGCGTTCATCAAATGACAGGCGGAGTCGCAAAATGCTTTCGCAATGTTCGCAATACTGAATAGCGATGCTATATAACTATAATAACGACTAACGATGCTAAAATAGTGACAGCAAACAGCGGCTACGTGTTCCTATATATAACTGTGCGCGAAGATATATTTTAGATCATGAACTGACTCAGTAAAGAAGCAACTCATGTGGACACACGTAATGCGGACTCAAGAACGAGTTTAAAAAACCTGGAATGTCTGGTTGAATGCACTGCCGTACTGCAGCAATGGAAGGTCATCCGCCGGCTTGTGACCCAAAACTGTCGACCGACGGCTCTTACGACCGTTGTCCAACACAGCTATAATTCCCCTCTAAGACAGGCACACATTGCCATTTTCGTGTTATGAGGAGAGAAGGGATCTCAAGATTAGTTGTTCTAATCCATGCCCCGTACTCGCCCCGGATTTCTCACGAGGTTAACCCCTGTATTACACTCACCCCGGAAATTCTCACTCGACGCACGCCGATTGAAACTATCGATTTTCTAATAAATTATGTGCCACTATTTTAAACCTTACGGATTAATTCTTTAAGCCATAGATAGGTTTTATTTGAGAAATAATATTACTGAGATTATCTATTAACTATATAGGTGTTACTTTATTTATGTGTTAAACACCTAATATGCTTGGAACCCCAAACTACAATCGTGGTATTCAGAACTGTAAGCCAAAAACCATAAAATGCTCCACTACAGAGGCAACTCTCGTGTCTGTCAAAATAATCTGGAAACAATCCCTTAAAATCCGCAAATCGTCACACATAAGCTCATTTAAGCTAAACGTAATTCTTTACGCACCAAAAAATTACAATGTCGCCACCATATACCAGGGAGTAACCGGAATTCCGGTTCCGGTTCCGGCGAAAATCGTGTTCCGGTTGCGGTTCCGGCAAAGGGCAAAAACCATACCGGAACCGGAATTCCGGTTTAAAAATTTGCTTTGAAATTTTCCAAGTTTTTTGCTTCATCCTGTAATTCAAACATATGTAATATATATTATACAATGATCAAGCTCCAATAATGCCAAGCAAAAGAAAAGATTAACTAACCAATTTGCCGTGTGAAACGTAAGCAATGCACATAATTTGAGCAGGAATTTTTCATAATAACCTGCAGGAGTTTGTTAAATCAAAGCCAGGTCGATGCTTGTAGCAGCTATTTTACACATCCAGAAGTCTGTGGGATACGTTTGAATTAAAACGGTCCAACTCGGTAACAGAGCATGGCTTACGCAGAAGTGCTTAGGGTATGCTTGGCTAACATAAATTGCGTCAAGCACCCGCCAGTGTGCTTGTAAACTTGGTAAATCAGTCTAAATTGAAGTAAACTAACGTTATCTGCAGCGCAGCTAGAAACTGTTTTCTTGGCAATGAACTGTATTTATAGAAACTGTGCGAGCAGCATCACAGTGTCTCATTCACAGCATTCTGATTAGAAAGTTATCATCATTATGATGTAACTGACGGGCACTGTTTGTCCAACGCTAACCTAAACAGTGTCTGACCACTGATCAGAAAATTACCTTCTATCTATTATTTTCTCTTAGAATCATATATACCAATAATTTTAAGTTTCCTACAGAAGAACATGCAACAAACGATATGTGTAGTAAATGGAGAGCGACTGGAGACAGAGGGAAAGTGTGTATTCTACGCTCAAAGCTTTGTAAGCACATTCGATTTGACGCAGTATACGCAAGGGTGTATAGTGGAATACATTTTTTGCTCCGAACGCCGAAAACCTGAACACTCGATCAACAAATAAACATTATTAGCTTCCTCAGTCTCTTTAAAATTTCAGAAAGGCAATAATACCATCGCAATACATTAAGTTTAATGTAATGCGATGGTATTATTGCCTTTCTGAAACTTTTAAAGACTGAGGAAGCTAATAATGTTTATTTGTTGATCAAATATGTCGGTTTTTGGACATTTAAAGCAAAAAATGTCTCGTACACCTTGCGTTGTGCTGCGTCAAATGTTGTTCAAAGTTGACGTCAAATACACACTTTCCCTCTGTCTGCGGCGCCTCCATTACTACACACATTTTTGTTGCATGTTCTCTCGGCAATTTAAAATTATTGGTTTATGGGTCTTAAGAGGAAATAATAGATAGAAGGTAAGATTTCTGATCAGTGGTCAGAACTGTTTTAGGCTAGTTTGACGAACATGCCGTCACTTGAGAATAATAATAATAATAGTTTTCTCATGCGACTATAAATGGGGATACACTTTGTAAATTACTCCACACTTTCAATAAAATACAGTTAGATACATTCCTCAAATTAGACTGATTTTACCATTTTACAACGCACTGGGCCCCTTTTGGACGCAAAAATATTTAGGCCAAGCCGGGCCTAAGTACTTCTCGTAGTCTCCCTTACCCGAGTTGGACCGTTAACATGAGTTAACAAACTCCTGCAGGTTGTTGCCAATTTCCTGCTCAAATACCATTGCTTACGTTTCAAATAATTCCTAATCTTTTCTTTTGCTTGGCATTATTGGAGCTTGATAATTATATAATATATCTAATATGTTTGAATTACAGGAATGAAGCAAAAAACTAGAAAATTTCAAATAGGTTTTTGCCCTTTGCCGGAACCGGCAACCCGGAACACCGATTTTCGCCGGAACCGGAAACCGGAATTCCGGTTTCCCTGGTATAATGCGTCGGCGAGAATTGTAATTTTTTTGGTGCCTACGTTTCCTTTAAATGAGCTTATATATAGACAATTTGCATTTTTTTTTTTTTAAGGGATTGTTTCCGGGGTATTTTGACAGGACACGAGAGTTGCCTCTGTAGTGAGAACTTTTGTGGTTTTTGGCTTACAGTTCTGAATACCCGCCGATTGTAGTTTCGGGTTCCAAGCATATTGGTGTTTTTGACACGTGTCGATGAAGTATATAGTTAATAAATAATCTCAGTAATATTATTTCTCAAAAAAATAAAACCTATCTATGGCTTAGAGATTAATCCGTAAGGTTTAAAAATAGTGGCACATAATTTATTAAAAAATCAATAGTTTCAATCGGCGTGCCGTCGAGTGGGTTTCGGGGTGCACAGGGTTAGACCTCGTGAGAAATCCGGGGGGCTGCGGGGCGGGTGTAAACAACTAATATTGATCCCTTCTCTCCTAACACAAAATGGCCGATATGTGCCTGTTCTTAGAGGGAGAAGTATAGCTGTGTTGGACACGTAGGTCGCAGTTTTGGGTCACAAGCAATGACCTTCCCGTCTCAGGGTGCTCAAACCAGACATTCCAGGTTTTTTTGAGAATTTCGTTCTTGAGTCCGCATTACGTGTGTCCCGCATCGGTCCTTCTTTACTGGTCGGCTTCGTAATCTGAGAAATATACTTTCAGCACACAGTTATATATTGGAGCGCGTCGCGCCGCTGTTTTGTGTCACTATTTTAGCGTGAGTTAGTCGTTTTAGTTTAGTGCAGTTATATAGCATCGCTATTAGTATACAAACATTTGCCGAAAGCATTTTGCCGAGCTCCGCCTGTCATTTGATGAAATTACAAGCAACGTGCGAATTCGCCAAACGTAGCGCTTCTGTAATTCGCATCGTGGGGTGATGGGTGAGATATACGTGCTCGCCGTCACTGAACTGTTCGCCTTTTAGTTTGGCGGCTGTAAACTCGGCCGAGATTAATGAATGGATTTTGAGCTTTTTGTAACTGCAAAACAGTTTATTTACATAGGAGGTCGGTTTTGGGCGCGCAACCTCCTGTAGTGATTCGACATTTGGCCCCGAAAGCGCTTCCGACACATTCACCCTGGCCCCAAGAGGTATTCAGGGGCTATGGTTTTTTGGGTCCACAGTGGGTCTGTACCCCGAAATACGTATTTACGTGGACCCAAAAAAAACTTTGCTAGAACTTTCAGGGGTCCGTGAATTTTCAAAAAAGACATGGGTTAGGGGGAAAAATTGTCCCTCCAAATTGCCGAACGTTTAGCTGGTCGAGTTCTGTGTGTGTTGCTGTGGTGCATTGCTCCTGATGGTTTGAATAATGGCCTAGGCCCCGTGGTTTGGGCGGGCGGGGAGATCCTCATCATGCTGCGTTTCTTACGTTTCTTTATGAGTGTAAAAATTCAGAAAAAATTCTGAGAGACCAAAAAGTGTAAGAAATATAAAAGTTCCAGAGTTTGAGGTCTGGACCGATTTGCTGGGAACCCGAGTTTTGCTTCAAAAAAATGCGGGGCTGAAAGGATACAAGTTCAGCAGTGTGGTGCTATATATATGTAATTTATACATTTTTATACAAAGTGAGACCAACTTGCTGGTGCCGAGCCGGACATACAGTTTCAGACCTGGACGAATTGCCCTGTGAGACGTGAGTCAGGAAAAATGTTTTCATTTTTCAAAACTCTGAGAATTGTTAATTTTTAGTTTATGTTATGAAACCAACGCAGGGTGAATACTGTGAGAATATGTTCCCTCATTCAGAGAGCGACAGCCTATCCTTGGGTGAATTTCTGACTTGATATGCTTAATAGATTATTTCTCTTAGGCCCCGTGTCCCATTCTCGGGGCTAAAAGTGGGGATAAATGTTTCTCAAAAACAAAAAAAACGTGAATTTTAGGACGGGAAATTTTTTTCGATTTTAGTTGAACATGGGGGGGGGGTCGCGGGGCCGATCTCACGAACATGGGGAAGGATTTAAAAGTGGTGGGGTGCCGACAGCCGCGTTTGGCGTTAAGTACTAGGTGCACTCGCAGAGCGAGGGGAAACGAGCGAGCGTGAGACCTAAGGCTTACCGGAGCCCGTCGTTTTCCCTTATGTTCATACAAAATGATAATCAAAGACGAAACCGAAGCAACCGTTCTGTTGTAGGAAGCAAACTTAACCAAGTCTTCGAATGTTTCAGCTAAAGCTTGACGACGTTCCCAAATCTCGAATTTTTCGGTTCGATGTTAAGGTCTGGTCCTCAAACTCGACCATCATTAATCATGGAAAAAGTTGACAATACACCAAAAACATTCCTGCATAATTAAAAACCTAACATTTTTCACGGAGTATTGGCAAAATTAACCAAATCTCGAATTTTGCAGTTCGCGCACAGGTGTGTGAGCCTTCCGTTTTCAAATTTCGGTATTGGTCCCAGCAAAAATAACGTAAGAGACAAAGTTGTAGCTCATTTGAGGCGAATACGGAAATCTCCGGGGTTTTTTTCGGCTATACTATTATTTTCGAGTTATCCAACACATATATACGCAGAGAATTCCCAAAACCGAAATTTCGAGAAAAAAGTTGGTTTTTTGACCCTTCTGACCCGTTTTCTTACCCGTTCAAACCGGACCCGTGGCATCGAACCTACAAAACAATCATATAGAGACCATAACATTTCATTTAAAAAAGTTTGTGAAAACCCATCCGAATGCCAGTGTCGAGTTATGAAAGTCACAGACAAACAAAAAAAAGAGAAATTTCCCCTATTGGCGCGCTAGTTATTGGGGAAACTCGCTTCGCTCGTTTGCTATCTTTGTACAGTGGCCCGCAAACTGTGTTTAGGGCGGGACCACGTGTCCGGTTTTTTTATCGTTTATAGCATTTTGGTAATTAAGTTTTAAAAATCGATTTTTCTTTTAGATCGTTGAGTTAATCAATATTTTTTTCTACGGATTATATGCCACATGTTAATTAGAGTGAATAAGAAAACACGGGAGACGAAATCCTATCGTACGCTCCATGAGTTGGTCCCGCGTCGGTGTAAGTTACGCCATGTTGTATAGTGGAAGGCATTTCTGTTGTCTGGACTAGGAAGTGGCAAAAGCTAAATCGATCCATTAACCCGGAGTTCTGCAGGAAGTTCAGCGGTACTCACCAAGAGTACGTCAGGTAAGTTTACCTCCTCGAATCAGCTCCCAGCACACCCAAAGTATTCTGAGGTGACACCAAAAAACGATCGTCCTAACACAATTCAGTTTATAACAAAACTCAATACTACTGATTATATTTCCAATATTTTTATGAGCAAAACGCCTCCGCTGAGAAAATAACCTGAAAATACATATTTGCAGTAGGTATAATCCAATATGCAGCAAAAAGAACGATAAAACTATAAATGCAGGAAATGCTCCTATCCTGCAAGACTCCCCTTGACTACGCAGGGGTGGGGCGGCGCGTCCCCCGTATTTTCGTTCTCACTGATTGAATCGGGGCCCCGGGCTCGACCGCCGAAACTTTGGTCCTATAAAAAAGCCAGATAATAAACATTTCATTCCTCCGGTTATTTAGAGGTCCTAAAAGAAATAATATTATATATCATCGTAATACTTAAATGTAAAAGTTATTTTGGTCATGTTTTAAAATAGCACCTACGATATACTTCTCATTTATTTTTACAACATATAAATTTCTAAGAATCAGATTCTGGTTGCCTTCAATTCTGCCAAAATTGGTTGAAACGTACCGTTAACTCAAAAAACGTCAAAACATGTATTGACCTTATATGCCGATTCAATTATGCATAGTGTAAAATATTCATAAATTATTGTAACCCAAAATTTAGCGAAAACACAAAAATTTGCACATTTATTTTTTAGCCCATAAGGAAAAAATGTTAATTTTTGGTGCAGCAGAAAATTGCTCAAAAATAAAAATTTACTTCCGGGATATGAACTGGGGAAAATCGCCCCCCCACATTTTTAGGTTTCCCGAAATCTCAAACTCGCCCACTTGCCAGGCTATAGACTTTGGTATTTTGGAAAAACCACGTGTAAATGCTACCATTTTGATTAACGTGATTTATAGTTTTGAATAGATATTATATATATAGTAAGTAGTATAACAATCATATTAAGGCAATTCAAATTCTAGAATGTAAAATCCAGGCATTCACACTAAATTAGTGTTATTGTGTTGAAAAATAGGGACAATCTCGTAAAAAAACAATCAGTGTGCAAATATAGGCAATTTCAGAAAAATATCATAGGAGGCTGTATTTTTACGTCTATCAAGCTTATTATATTATTCAAACTATAAAAAAGCGAAATTACCACTAACTCGACACCAAGGCGGAGCGCTGTGGCTGAATATATATAGGTGTCGAACCCGGAAACCGAATTTGTAGAATTTCTCCGATAATTTCCTGAAAGTCAGACTGCTTTGTGGTGAAGGAGATCTGCTACCGCTAGAAGGTACCGCGAGCACCATTCAAACTTAACTGGTTTTGCTGCCTTTTGCTGGTTGCTGCAATCGAATTTAACGTTCTTCCCAGCGTGATTTTTATATGCGTTAATGCAAAAATAATCAAGTAGCGAATAAAAACGTTATTGTTTTTTTCGAAGCAAGTTGGCCTCCCAAAAGCTATTCAAACTTCGGTTTAAATTTTTTTTGTTTGGAAAGTTTAAAATATCCTTTCAGCTCCAAAATAGCTAAGACAGTAATTTGTTTTAGTTAATTCAGTCATTAACTCATTAGTTCACTTATTTCCTATTTTTAGCATTTTGCAAACAAAAATTGCTTATTTTCAGAATGAAATATTTAGTGTAAAAGCTTATTTGTTTGCATATATATATATTTCACTGTACAAATCTGATGTTTATTACTATTAGAAGGAATATTAGAAACAAGCTAATCAGTTTTTAGGGACTGAATTAGCTAAATATTAATTGATTATTAGTTGGCAGGAAATAAACCGGAAACCTGGTGTGTGAAAATTTTATATTTAGTAAAACAGAATGAGAAGGAAGAAATGAAGGTACAGGTGATTTAAAATGTTAAATAACTTTTACATTGAACTTAATGTATTGCGATTGGTATTGCGGGGGTGGAATTATTATGGAACTGACAAAGCTATTAACGTTTATTTGGATCCAGAGTAATCGGTTTGACACCGAGAAATAACAAATAAATGTCGGCCGGTATTGCCGGGTTAAGGAAAATTCGTCGTCCAAACTGAATGTGGTTCCCTGACGCATGGGAGGTGGCTTAACTCACTTCGGTTTGTCTGCAACCGGCCCCTTTTTACCGCACAGTACGTTTGTTTCATGTTCCGTGAGAAAACATGAAATTTCTTGATTTATATGGTTCTAAAAGAAAAAGAAATTTATTGCGATTTTTCTGGGTCAGTTTCATGTTTGGTGTGGTTTTCGTTCATTTGACCGGGTTCTTCTCATCTGATATGAGTAGTGCTCTGATCAAATAGGAAAAAAACAAACTGTGTCGCACGTACACTCCCAATAAATACAGTTCGTACCAAGAATGGTTAGGCTGCGTATACATATGTTACTTTACTCCAATGTGAAACTAGACTACACATTTTTTTGCGAGCAAACTGGATGGTGCTTGGCACAATTTCAAATGTTAGCAAGGTTTTTCCGGTAAGTACTTCTAAAAATGATCCAGTCTGTTTCCGAGATTAGATCGATTTGATTGTAACATGCAGAGTTCTGAATCTGTAAAATAGCTATAACCCGACTTGGCTTATTTTTATTAGTTCGAATTCGTGCCAGGGTCAAGATGAAAAGTTCCTACTGAAAAAAGCATGTGTGCATTCTTTACGGTAATTTTATGAGTTAATCTTTTCTTTTGTTTGGATGTCTTGGAACTTAATCATTGTTTATATTCCGTGTTTGTAGATGCAACAAAAAGGAAAACAAAAAATTTTTTAAACCAGAATTCCGGGTTCGGTATCCGGTTTGTTGCTTTTGCTGGAACTGAAACATGGTTTTCGCCGGAACCTGCGGTTACTGTCTGTCGATTAGCTATTTTTTGAAAATTCTGGACCAGACATGGAAAAAATTGCACACGTTTTCTATGTGGCTGGTATCCGAGTCTAGTGTGAAGCTCTAAAACCTGGCCTTACGTGCTAATTAGTTAATTAGGGTCCCGCCGAAATGACTCGCTCGTTCGGGCACTCAGTCAAAAAGTAGTTATTCTTAGAAATCGAATTTTATTATTAATAGTTTCGACTTGCTCGGCGATAC
>JASANE010024138.1:0-92728 GCA_030248225.1 Trileptium ribeirensis | reverse complement strand
TTATAGTTACTAAAAGTAGTTGCCTAAAGAATTACGCGCGTTTCAAAGGTGTTCCCAAGTTACAAACTTGGGTTTTTTAAACTTGTTTTCGATAGAATTATATATATACTATAACTCTGCGAGTTCACAAATAGGTATCTTAATCGTATATGCTTAATAATCTTAATAATAATATGTTTCTCAGTCAAAGCCTTAGGCTAAATATTTATCAGCACTGGTGATAACGTATTAGCTTTTAGTAGTTAGTAATATTTAAAAATATCTGCTTGTCGAGTGAGTTGTTACGTGGAGTTCAGGGAGTAACCGGAATTCCGGTTCCGGCGAAAATCGTGTTCCGGTTGCGGTTCCGGCAAAGGGCAAAAACCATACCGGAACCGGAATTCGGGTTAAAAAATTTTGTTTGAAATTTTTCACATTTTTGCTTCATCTGTGATCCAAACATATGTAATATATATTATACAATGATGAAGCTCCAATACAACCGAGCAAAAGAAAAGATTAACTAACCAATTCGCCGTGTGAAACGTAAGTAGGGCACATAATTTTAGCAAGAATTTTTCATAATAACCTGCAGGAGTTTGTTAAATCAAAATCAGGTCGATGCTTGTAGCATCTATTTTACACATCCAGAAGTCTGTGGGATACGTTTGAATTAAACCGGTCCAACTCGGTAACAGAGTGTGGCTTACGCAGAAGTACTTAGCGTATGCTTGGCTAACATAAATTGCGTCAAGCACCAGCCGGTGCGCTTTAAACTTTGTAAATCAGGTGAAATTGAAATAACGTTATCTGCAACGCAAGCAGAAACTGCTTCCTTGGCAAAGAACTGTATTGAAACTGTGCAAGCAGCATCACAGTTTGTCTCATTCATAACATTCTGATTAGAAAATTATCATCTAACTGATGGGCACTGTTTGTCCATCGCTAGCCTAAACAGTGTCTCTGACCACTGATCAGAAAATTACCTTCTATCTATTATTTTATCTTAGAATCATATAAACCAATAATTTTAAGTTTGCTACAGAAGAACATGCAACAAACGTATGTGTAGTAAAGGAAGGCGACTGGAGACAGAGTGAAAGTGTGTATTCTACGCTCCAAGCTTTGTAAGCACATTCGATTTGACGCAGTATACGCAATGGTGTATAGTGGAAGACATTTTTTTGCTCTGAATGTCCAAAAACCGACATATTTGATCGATAAATAAACATTATTAGCTTCCTCAGTCTCTTTAAAGTTTCAGAAAGGCAATAATACCATCGCAATACATTAAGTTTAATGTAAAAGTTATTTTTAATGCATTTTAAATCCACTATACTTTCATTTCTTTCATCATCTGTTTTACTGTATATAAATTTCGAAGATCGGGTTCCGGATCCGGTTTAAATGGACGGTTCCGGTTACTGGTTCCGGTTCCGGTAAATTTCCGTTCCGGTTATTCCCTGGTGGAGTTAGAATTGGGGGAATCGCCTCCGAATAACTCGGGGCGAAGATTCGGTTACCCCATCGAGCTACTCTTATTTCCAATTACCAAGTGGGCCAGCCATCCTGGGGCCGGAGCAAATTGAGAGAATAACTGGATAGTAGCCGGCCACTACTAGACAATATTTATAATACCATAGTTCGTCAGCCATCCGGGGGCGGGTACATTAATATAACGTAAGTATTAGGGTAATTCTAAGGAACTAGGCTAAGGTAATTAAATTATCGCGCAGTTATCAGCCATCCGGCAGCGATTTCTTCAATTCACAAAAGCTCTATATAATAAAGTATTAGCTAACCTAACTCTTAATCGTTGTCACCTAAGTTAATGCGGTAGCAGCCATCCGGGGTTGCCGATTAAAAATGACAGTGTTAGCATAATTCTAAGAACTTAGGTTCAGGTATTCAATTAATCGTGCAGTTATCAGCCATGCGGAGGCGTTCGCGTCATCAATGTTAATAGAGTTAGCGATACCTAAACATTAATACTAATAAAACTTTTAATAAGGAGGAGCCAACTGAGCAAAATATCCTGTGGCTTAAACGGAGATAACAGTTAGAGCAAGAGCGGATAGCGGAATTCGGAGGTGTGAGCACGGTAGTAGTACCAAAAGAACGTGCCTTGCTTATTACTAATACCTGTAATAAAGATTTTCACTTACGGCTTTTGTGGTTTAGTTGAATTCGAGTGGAACGAGAATTTTCAATTTTGGCTCTGGAGGGGGTTGAGGAGGTCGTGTCTGTGTGTGTCGCACCTGGATCTCGATAATGGTTGTGCGGATTTTGATGCACGATAGCTCAATCGAACCGCAATGGTCGATTTAGGTGTAGGGACGGAGCCCGATTTTTGAATTTTTTGCCGTGAGAAAAGTTATGGGGCAAAATGACGTCATTTTGGCCCATTTTCCGGGCACACCCTCCAGTTTTTGCGACTTTTCTCAATAAGTACACGAGAAATCCGCAAACTATTAGGCCTATTCTATGTAGCTTTACCAGGGCTTTTCAATGATATGTAATAAGTTTTTCAACTACTTCGCAATCTGGAGTCTATAAGCTTATAGTTGGCGCCAAATTTCATATTTGGTGAAAAGCGTGGGAAGTGCACCTAAATGTGTGTTTTTGTTGCTTTTAGTGTCTTATAATGGGTTTTCTGGGCAGATAAACTCATTGCAAGTGTTAACAATATTGTTCTGGAAATATTTTTTACACTTCTGGTTCATACTTGGCATAAAACTTACTGGATCGACGTAGGTAGTTTATAAAAAATGACGTTTTCGCAATTTTTGGTGAGAAGTCGTTGGAAAAGCACCTTAATGTATGTTTATTGTTGGTTTTAGTGTCGGATATAGGGTTTTCTGGGCCGACAAACTCATTGCGAGTGTCAAAAATATTGTTGGGTAAATATTTTTTACACTTTTGCTTCGGGGGATTGTTCTCACGACTGAAATTCTGGCTCGCAAGCGAGCTTCACTAGTACCTTAAAGCCGAGTGAGTAGAGATAGTCTCGCGAAGCGCTTTAGTCATCTCGCATATCTGTAAAAGTATAAACTCACATCAAAAGGACGCGAGCCACCTAGCTCCCACCAGCATACTACTGACCACACCTCGAACACTACAGTCTTCAGTGACGAATCCCATCCCATTTTAACAACAACAATATTTTATTTAAAAAGTACACATTATATCCGATATCCGTCATAAAAATTCCCCATCCAACCCCTACTCCCCAGTTTAAACCATAAAATATAACACTATGATTAAACCCCATTCTTACTGCTGTCGGGCGTTCCCCAGGCTATCAAGAGGTATCCAGCCCCAAATCACCAAAACCAAAACCCCCGCCGGACCAAAAATTTTATTTTCACAATATTTTCAGCCTAATTTGCATAATATGCATTTGTTTTCTTTATTATCTACCTTATTGTTTGCCTCGTCTTTGATTCAGTTATGAGTCGAAATGTACGTAGTTCATGTAAGAGACAGTCGCGTTTTTATTATTGAATTTAAATCGCTTTTCCTTAAGAAGGGTACTTAGCTAGTAGCTAACCTCTAACGACAGTCATACGACGCGTGGCTGCTCGTTGTTTTTGTTTGTTGTTAGTGCAAGGCTACACACGACGAGTTTTGTTGACCTAGCTTTATGGTTTCGGATTGATGTGAGAATGTTACCATATCGATTTCTTTTAAGGAATTACGCTATCCTAGCTTGTTACTGGATTTCATGGCTTTTTACTTATGAATAGGTTCCAACGCAGGGTTCCAAGTACTTCACAAATAAGTAAAAGTATATTATCTCGTATTATTATTTAGTAATTTTTCCCAACTAAAAATCGGCTACGGAATTAAAGAATAAACTTATAGAGTCGTATAGTAGTAGATAAATTACTAGCATACCAATATCATAAATCTTCACCTTGTGTCGAGTGAGTAATATCTGGGGTGAGCTTAGTGCAGGGGTTAACTTTGTGAGCAAACCCGGGGAGAGTAAGGGGTGCGGAATCGGTTTGTCCCATTTATTGCATATTGATCAGAAAATCACCATCTAACTGCGGGGCACTGGTTGCCCAACCCTAGCCTGACCAATGTTTGTGGCCAATTATCAGAAAATTATAGTATGCCTTTTTGTTTTCCTTTAGAACCATATAAATCAATAATTTCAAGTTTCACACGGAATAACATGTAACGAACGTATGTTTAGTAAAAGGAGGCGATTGGATTTATAGCGAAATTGTGTAGTTTACGCTCCATGCGTTACAAAAGCATTCAATTTGACGCAATTTGCGCAAGCCTGTACAGTGGGTGGCATTTTCTTTGGGAGTTTAAGAACCGAAATAGTCATCGATAAATAAATATTTTAGCTGCACAGCCTCTTCAAAGTCCCAGAGAGGCAATGTTATCGCAGTACATTAAGTTTAATGTAAAATTTATTTTTAATACATTTTAAACCCTTGATATGTTTTACTATATACCTATATAAGATTAGAACATCAGGCTTGTATCCGTTTTAAACGTACGGTTATTCTATGGTGTATGCATATATATTATTCAGAGCATAGTGGATATTGTGCTTTGCAGAGGTGAAAGTTTTTATATTCTGTCTGTGTGTACGTGCGTGATCGGCCATAACTCGGGAACGAATTAACCGATTTTCATGATATTGAGCTAATTTCAACCGGCATAATCGATTTACCGTGTACATCGCTGAGCTATTTTTGATTTGGGGTCTGGTTCGGGGGTCAAAATGTGAGGTTTTTACCCCATTTTAGTACCATTCGCGGAAACAAAGATATTTTCATCTTAACTTTATAATTGTTTCTCTGGTTGGTTTTATTTCATAGTAAAACGATAAATGCCGATGCGTCCTTTTTGTTTTTCGATTAACGCTCCGGTTTGGAGTAATGGCGTTTGACGTATGGCACCCTCGTGGTTCCTCGATCCAAAATTAGAAAATTTGTTCTGACATCCTGGGCGGCTCTCAAAAGTTTCACTTGGAGGATACCGGACATGGCAAACTCATTGTCGGTGTTGGTTTTACTCTGCGACCCATGGCTCCATGGGCACGGGGTATGGCACCCCCTTGGTTCAAGATCAGTGGACAAAATGAGGGTTTTTACGACATTTTAGTACCCTTCACGGAAGCAAGGTTATTTGTATCTTAACATTCGATTTTTTCTCTGGAGTGTTTATTTCATAGTAAAATGATAAATGCCGATGCGTCTTTTTTGTTTTTCCATTAAGGCTCCGCTTATGTGGTTTGAGGTATTGTGGCCCAAAATTCGAAAATTTGTTCTTATGTCATTGGCGGCTGAAAAGTTTTACCCGGGGGTTTTCGGGCATCGGAAACTCATTGCGAATGTTGGTATTGCTGTACGACGCATGATTTGATGGGCACGGGGGTAATGCGCCCCCAAGGTACGGGGTCAGATGGCAAAATGATGGGTTTTTACCTCATTTTAGTACCCTTAACGGAGGCAAGGTTATTTTTATCTTAACTTTGGATTTTTTCCCTGGTTGGTTTTATTTCATAGTAAAATGAAAAATGCCGATTCCTGTTTTTTTGTTTTTCCATTAAGGCTCCGGTTCTGGAGTTATGGGGTTCGAGGTATCCCACCCTCGTGGCCCATCGCCCCAAATTTCTAAAATTTGTTCCGACGTCCTGGACGGCTGAAAAGTTTTGCTTGATGTTTTCGGACATGGGAAACTCATTGCCAGTGTTGATTTTGCTGTGTGGCCCATGGTTCCATTGGTACGGGAGTATGGCGGCCCCATGGTTCATCTACCCAAAATTCCCAATTTTATTATGACGTCCTGGGAGGCTGATAGCTTGCACTTGGGCGGGTTTTAGGGCATAGGAAACTTATTGCCGGTGTCAGTCCTAATCTGCAGGCTTTTTGTTTTGTATCTGATTTAATTTATTGATTCTCATGTTGTCTTTGGTTAAACATTTCTACGTATTGACCTCGTGTTAACAGGTTATTAGAAATAACTATAATCGGAACAGCTGCAGCCTGACCCATAAATAATTATTTAAATATTTAAATAGCTCTCGTTTTTGCCCAGATGCCCGAGATCATAATTCCTTAAGTAGTTAGCATTTCAAACTATTTAATGAACTTCCGATCAAGTGATTCTAAAGACATCAGTTTTAAAACCCAATGTACATATCGGTAGCTGCTAGAGAGGCTGAGAAGTTTATAAAGTTTTTTGGTAGACAAGTAATGAGTATCGTTAAGCGATTCCAATCCGGTGGGCTGGTTGTTGCTTTTGCCACATTATGTTTTAAATTTTTGTACCACTGAAACTCAGCTACTCAATTTGCATGCTCAAATGTAGCTGCCAAAGTATTTTAAGATTCGTAAAAAATCACCACATCTAAAATACAACGTCGTTTATCGAAGTTAAATCTCTTAAGGTTTTGAACCACACGTCCAATATTTACAACGACTCTGTTTAGCACGTCTGCTAATGTATAAAATGAGGTTTGTCGCGTTGCTACTTAGTAACAGTATATATTTTATTTTATTTGTTTTAGAAGATTATTTAATTTGTGTATTAGTTGTACACTAACATCGATTGCGATGACCTTTGTACAGGGCAGTGCGACGCGCAATCAAAATTCTAGTTTAGCTATTCAGAACCCACGATTTATTGGTAATGAAAACGCAAATACGTCAGCATCTGCCGTCGTTAAAGTTGAATCATCAGATAAGGTATATACATATACACTGACTGTTCCCGGCATTCCGGAAAGTGTGGGGGGTGAAACTTCGGGGGCGCCATGCTTATTCTCTGGAGAAATGTCAAAGTGGGGAGGGACAAATTTTACTTAAATATGCTAAATATTTTCATGTACATACTATTACGGTCGTGCAAGTATTTTCAGGCTATAAAACGACGTTTTAGCATTTGAAATAGTGGTATATATATAATCAATATTTCAAAACTTTTCGTATACAGAGAACAAAAATTAGTAGTGTTAAATTTTTTGGATTAAGTTGAACGTGGGGGTATTTAGGTCTAGTTGGGACGTGAACGCATGTAAGGAAAAATCTTACGAACTTGGGAGAATTCCGAAAGTGACGGTCTCTCAACCCCCTACTCCACTGTGGACATTCCAGATATATACTACACAGTTGTTGACAAGTATGCGCACCTATTATTGGTTTTCCAGTTTTTTTACGATAATATTCGTAGTCAGAAATATTGTTTTGTTGAAACGAAGTGAGTTTCCATCTATATCTTTGCAAGCGGCAATACTCGTAAAAAATTGTGTCAGTCTGTTGAGATGACAACTCATCACCTGGTGGACGGGTCTTCTCAAATTTTTTATCATAGTTCAGTCTGTTTCTACTTTTTCAGTAGACGCTAAACCCGCCGAACACGTCTTCTGGGGTAAAGCGGGAATCAAGGGCCACATTTTGGAAATTTGGTCATCCGGATATCAATATTTCGCGACCTATATCTCGAGATGAGCAGCTTCTGAAATCAGCTCATCAAGATCTTCAATTTTGCTGTACATAATTTTTTTCAGGAACTCCCGGGTCTGTTGTGGGTCCAAATAGAGTACGTCGAACCATTTTCACGTGATATCATTTTTTGCTTTATGATTATATCGAGGTACGAGCGTCCTACTATCCTTATATAGGTTTTCAAGCACACTTAGTACAACCCTATTGCTGTCGGAGACCTGTGGTTGTTGTATGATGCCGTTGCAATGTGATATGTGGTGCTTTAGGATTTGCCGACCTATTCTCACAGAAAACGTTTTTGCTTTTGTGGCACATTATGCGAACTGTTGTTGTATCATGTCATTACGTGGCTGTGGGTGGCTTTAGGGTGGGCCCATTTTCAAACAACACATTTTAAATAGCACATTAACGTCAGTAAAGCTAATATTTCTTAGCGGCCATGCTCGCTTCTTTTCCACTCGCGTGCGAGATTCTAGTACACATGATGTTCCTTCCTGGGACAGTTAAGTCTAACCAACTAGTTGCGTAGATTGTATAAAGTAGTACAGTGCCAAGCATACCACTCCTCATTTGAGCATTTGACTATATTAAAATATATAAACACGAATGTACAATTGGTATATAACAGCATTACGGCTTCATTTGTAAATTTTTAGAACTCGATTAGCTTATTCCCGTGAGTGATTATGATTTTTACGAATCGAAGCCTGTGTCGCCAGGTATAGCTGCGAAGCACTGATCCCATTTGGCTGTAACACCTTAAAAAGCAGTTTTTGACAGGGAAGATGGGGTCAGAGGTGTTAGCGTTCAACTAAAGGAATACCGTCATCACTTGCGATCGAAAAATGACAGCGGCATCCAACCATCCCACAATTTTGGAAGTGCAGTTGTTTGTTGTAGCTGTAAAGCACACTACACATGTGGACACATTTCCGATCTAGCAAAAACTATGTGTAAAAATCATTCCGGTTGAGTTGTGCTTAAGATAAGTTGTACCTATGTAAAAAGTGACCGTGGAACAGTATGAAGGATATTTTTATGTTTAAACCTATAAGTTTTAGGACATTCTTTCACCCGTTTTTCCGAAAACAACATCGGTATCTGGACAGGAGAACCTAGGCGTCAGCCGCATTACCGACAAGGAACCTGAATACATTTTTCCAGCGATTGGAAACCGTATACCTAAATCTGAGGTTAGTGACTCTGTGGCCTTAATACTTTATACCAAATCAACATGACTTGCCTGCCTCATTGATGGTCATGTACATTCAGTGTGGCACAATGTACGCAGTTTGTATAATCAGGCTATGTGGAAAGCATATTTGTTAAAATTGCAATTAAAATGGTCAGAAACTTGTTTCACCTGATAATGGACATTATATATATATGCGTTTTTATTTTATAAATTATATGCTTACCTCATGGGGAGGTTAAGTTGTAGTATAACATACATAGACAAAAGTAATAGTTTTCTGACACGCTTCGATGTTCCAGAACCAGGATTCCCCGAATAGGGGGAGAGGGGCAGGTATTTCGATGTGTCCTCAGGTTCCCCAGTTTATGTCAACCCTAAATTTTGTCATCTGCCCATTCGTGCCCCCAGGTACACCATATGCTTTCCCGTACCACAAAATATTACCATAATTTTCTCTGACTAGATAAGAAATATGCTAAATTTCCATAGTTTGGACAAAACATCAAAAAATTTTCCCTTCGTGGCTACAACTCGCTAAAATTTCTCCTTTTATTTTATGTTTGCAGAATCACAATCGTTTGCTAAATTTCACGGTTTCTCACAATTACAGTACTTTGTGGCCCCCTTAGTTCAACTGGAGGATCCTTAGATGAACTGTGGGAAGCCGTCATCAGGTTTTTTCAGTTCCGAAGGTATAATTTTTGGTAGTTTGGAGCAGCCAGAAAACGACAGTAATACATCAGCAATGTCTTAACGGCAACGTGACTGTCGTTTTCGGCTAAGTGAAAACCATAGGAACCTAAATTTTTTCTTCTAACGACATAAACGTGAAACTTAAGAACCTACTTTGAAATATTGCTGTTTCCCGACTGGCGGAGAAAATAGTGTATATACTGCGATACTTCTCAATCATCTTTCGGTAATAACATTTTTAAACCTGGTTCCACATGGTATCACTTGTAGCGGTTGATGTTTGTATAAATAAAAGTGGTACGCTCTCATTCAGATTTAGTCACTGTTTCCTTACGTTAATAAAGTTTTCGGAAAATTTTAGCCTGACCCTAGTTATGCTCGAAATTGTCCAATAGTCAGATTGTTTTGTGTGTTTATGAAATGCTGAGTGTATTTAGTGAAGTGAGCGTAACTAAGAATTCTCGCTGGCCAGAGTGCTAAATTTCGACGGTGTTTATTTCTGTGTTGGTTTTCTGAGGGGTGACAACCATAGTTTAGCTTCGTTACGCTGCCGGGTTGGTTTGTCATGGAGTCTTGAACGGGCCCATGAACTCCAAAATGCACGAAAATGGCAATATCCCCTCAAACAATCCAACTCTTTGGGTGTCTTTGGTCTCATTCTTTGAGCTATTCATTCGGAATTGAAAATATCTTTGTGAGTGAGAATAAACCCTGCATATTCACATGCAGATCGATTTACTATTAACCTTTACGTCTTGTGCATTACAAAAATTAATGCAATATTTTATAAGTCGCAGAGTGGTAGACATTTAGACAGATGCAGTTCATCTATAGATATGAAACGTATTTACCGATTAAGCGATCGGCCGTTGTTATACTATGGGTTGCAGTATGCTATTGACCATATCATTCGTATCGTATTACTGTTTATTTGAAAAAATATGGATGCAAGATAAGGAGCAATCTTTCCACTAGTTATAAACTTCACTGGAAAACTTTTGCGTACTGGAAAGCGCATGTCTTTACAAGCGATGTCCTTATAGTACTATAACAACCTGGACATCATTCCCAACAAGCACAACCATAAAACCCCATGCTAATTTGAAAACTGTATTGCATTTTTCTTCCGCAGTGCCATGAAGTGAGACCTATTAGGAAAAGTACAAACTACATTATGCTCCAGAATTGACCGTCTCATATCGAGCGAGCCACTCGCTCGTGATTTCGTAATTATTTAAATTAATAGTAAATTATATTTTTCTAAGAAATTTGTTTCGAGCGAGTCGCGAGTGAGCGACACTCATTTTTTGCGGGTATAGTTACGAAATTAAACATTTGCAGTGATGAATTTCGTTTTTGTAACAAATCTCACAATTACGTATTTCACAACAGGATTCCGCTCTGTAGATAATTTGTGATGTAACGCAATCCTATAAAATTTAAGGTAACGCGGAACGTTGCTATTCTCAGCATCCGTTCCCCAGTAACTGTCGGTGACGTCCGTACTTTATTCTCAAAATTTGGTGCGGTAAGTCACTATATGTTTTGGCAAAGCCGAAAATAAAGTTATGTGGTTATTGTTTTGTAATAACTATTGTTTTTTGTTACTACCACTTACATTATGAGTCTATGATACGCTGATCGAATATTTATGGGTTTGAAGATATATACTTTTATGATTTCGATGTGTAGGTTTGCTTTTAGACTGCCTAAAAACGTATGCATCGATTTTGGTGAATTACATTTAGACACTGATGTTCGATGTGGACTGTATGTGAGAATTGCCTCAAATGGAATTAGGAACCCTAGCGCATGTTTCATTTCGCTCTGGCTCATGCTCACTGAAAAAATTTTGGGCTAACCCAGGATCGATAACTCTCCGGAAAATTTAGCCACAGCAAAAGTGCCCCTGGATGACAATAAAAATTGATATTTTTTCAGATTTTATCCCGAAAGATTTCTGTTTTGTGTAAAAGCAGGCTAAACCAGGGTGGCGGTTCATACACCATGGTTAGCTCGAAATTTCGAAACAAAGTTAATGATAGCAATGGCAATGTGATTGTCACATATATTTCACGGGGAGTTTTTGCAGACTGTTTTGTTAAGTGTAGCACTGGGAACGCCAATTGGATCCATGCTGCTAGATTAACTACCTTTCTATCTATTGCTTAGTCCTTTGTATTTTGACAGGTTTGTGTAATAGTATGCGTTGACAAATTTTAGTGCAACATGTGTAAATCGGATTTGCTGGTGTGGCTAATTTTACTGGATAAGTCTGTGATTGCAATATTTGGTAAAATCTGAAGCGGATATGGGTCAACTCTGTATCATAGTTAATGTATATATTTGCCGTGCAGGAAGTATAAATATATTGAGCCTAAGGAATACAAGGTGAAAACAATCGCATATTTGACCATTTTGTTAATTCTCTGGGATATGCTTGTTCGTGATAACGTACAAGAATATTTCTTGTTACTGTCTCGGAGCATCGTACATTTACGAAATCGCATAAAATCAAGAATTATATAGTTTCTCGAACCTCACAAGTAATTGACATATATAGTTGCCACAATAACTCAACCAGGAACGAGTTATCATGTAGTTTTAAATTAGTTTCACGATTGCGATTTAAAGCCAGTCAAATAGTGTTTAATTTATTAAAAGTTTTTTTCTCGTCTGTGTCGCTCACGGGTCGTCATGTGAATTGATGGTTTTTCGCAAATTTCTTATGTAATATGTAATGGTATCTGATCTAATTGTGCATCAAGCGTAATGGTATCTGATCTAATTGTGCATCAAGCATTTGTGTTTGCGCTTCAGTGATTTCCTGCCAAAATTCTCTGGAACCCGACGCGATTTGGAAACTTTCAATTTGATCATCTGAGGTCTCACAACATTTTGGTATAAAACTCTTGCAAGAGGTATTTAATACAAAAATAGGATCGCACCTCGTATCAAGAGCTGCAAATTGTGCAATTCTTCGTCAGAAGGATCGTTTTCTAGCTACCTATGAGCCAAACCTCAAAAAATATCCAAACAATAAAATATTTAAGGTTTCAACAAAGTTCGTTTCTTGCATAATGCTGCGAAGGATGGGCCTATCTGAACTGCTAACAGAGTGTTTTAAAACTGCATTAGCTATGCTATTAAGAATAAATTTATGCATGGCTCATGAGGAGTGGGTTTCTAGGACATGCTGTAACATTACACAAAGAGCACATCGGTGACAAATACGTTTGAATCACACAATTGTTTTGAGCAACTTCGAAAACCTACAGTATCGCAAATATACATAACAATTTAAGGTATTCGATTGCAAAACAGGGAATAATGTGTAGTTTGTTTGGGATGGGTCTTGAGGGATAGTCTACCATTCCAAAAGGGTACACAGGACAATGGTACGTTTGAATTAATCGCAATTCTTTTTAGCCGCTTTAAAAAACTTTGCAGATACCATAAGGTTACTTAACGATTATGTCATAAAGAGATACGCATGCAAACTATACATACTCAAGATCCAAGTTCCCCGGTTGGGTGGGTAGCCATCTCATGGTGGGTCAGGGCAGTCGATGTGGTGGTCTGCGGCGCCGTGAGCAGCGCCTGTGTGTTCGGCGTCTGCGGTGCCTCCAGAGTGGTAACAACTCCATGAGCATGTATGATGCAAACGGTTTAATGTGGTGGTTTTGGGACACTATTTCGTGTCCGTGTGTCTTTATTCATGAGTCTGACAAAATGTGTTTGGCGAAAAGCTGTAGCAGTTATCCAATCCAGACGAACACAAAGCGTGCCACATTTTTGATATGGAGTCTGTGTTATGAGATATAAATGAATTTTTGTTATTTCTAGATCACAAAATCGGAGGGGGTACTGCCTTTAAAGTTGTCTACCATACCCCACTGCTGGGTTGCATCGATAACACCCATTTAGGGTTTCTGAGTTACCTAGGTTAAAAACCATCCCGGCTAAAATTAGACTGTGGTGGTTGCGCTCTCTACTTCCCTCCCGTAGCTTATGGCTAACTTTATATATATTATGGGGGTACCAAGGGAAGACGGTTAATTAAACCTCAAAACATGTGAGCTTGAGGTTCTGTATAGCGTTTATTTAGCACTTATAAATGCTATATACCATTTTTCTTCCCCAAATACATTACTATTTATATATTGTTTGTAAAAAAACTGGGGGTTCTGGGACAAAAATTATCAGTTGTACTGTTGCAAACAGCGGCTATATTTGCACAAGTTGTACTGTCAATTGATGTAAACTTTTGACATAAATCAAATGACACCAACTAATACTGGAGTTCTGAGCGAAAAATCATAACTTGGTGCGATTCCAACTGCTATTATATTTGTTCCTGTTAGAGCACTGTCAACTGCTGCTGTTCTAATTTTAACCTCTGCATCCTATTTCAAAAGCCAATATGTGACGTTTCGACAAAAACACACCACACAGTAGTTTTCTAACCAACGCTTTACTTATTGTCATCACACAGTCCACTATAAAAGAGGCGGTTTATAGCTTTGAAATTCATTAACCCTTTTGATTTGACATATCTGTATAATGGCTGCTTCAACAACATCTGGCGGATAGGTTTGTCATCAACATTGAAGATGGCAAGTCCGTTTTGGATTGGTTTTGTTCAACAGTGGCTGGAGAAGTCTCAAATTTTCGGCCAGCTCCGATAAAAGTTGACGGCGTGAAATACAGAAGCGTTCAGCAAGATTTGGAGGCACAGAATGCACTGTTTATAAACAGAACGAACTGATGTGTTCAACGTTATCGAACAAACCTAATACCGCGCAAGTGATACGAACTAATAGCAACTGATTCGTACCTGGTTCTTGATACGTGGAATCACGCAAGGCTTGGGCAGTTTAAGAAAGCATTGCTCGCGAAATGCAAACAATATTCCGAAATGGAAAAAATAACAGCTGCTGGACACTGGTGATGCGCTGTTTGTTTTCGTTACATCATTAGACAATTATGTGGGAAACGGTTTGGCAAGCTTAAACCAGACATTACAAAACGTGGGTAGTTGAGTGCGACTTGATCTGTTAGAAAATAATCCAGTATATAATTATATTAATGTGTGTTCTTTTGGACGATATGTCTAGAATTTATTATAAAATTATATGTGTGTTGTTACAATTTCAGTATCTTTCAAAAAACCTACTGGGCAAAACACTTCAAACTGTGCGTGATGAACTTTCCGTTAAAAAGAGTGGCTAGAAACATGTCTCTGAGGAGTTTCAGAACATATCATTTTGACAAATGTTAACGCGCGTATCGAATTCTATTAATGGCTTTGAATAAAACATTGCCTCGTTTGTACAATCCAGCCAACGAAGCTCATTTGCCAGCGCAACTAAATTAAGTATATGAATCTATTGGAAAATTAGGGTTGTGAACAGTTTAAGCGACGTAAAACGGTGACTCTCGTGTCATCCCACGTATCAGCTGCATAAAGCTGTACGTCGCCTGTATCTGACACGCAGGGTGAAAGTGCATAATGTAAACGAACCGGGGGACTTAGATCTTATGTTTGCCACTAAAGTTTGAAGTAAAAACAATGGTTTCCGTTGTATTTTAGTAGTTAGGTATATTTTCAGTCGTACTTCATATGTACAGCCTCTGCGTAAAACACAGCCGAAACGGCGACTGAGACATTTGAAATTATTCTGAAAGATATATTAAAAGTTTGAATATTAAGAACTTTTGGTCCAACAATGCTTACAAGGTTAATTATGCGGAGCAATTTATTAGAAGTTGGCGGGACAAAATTTTAAGGTATGTAACCAGCGCCAAAACATATGAATACATTGAACGTTTTCAAGATTTGGTCTCATCGTATAATTCAACGCTGCTTCGGTTTTGGAATTTCGCTAACGCATTTAGTGTATCGCCCAACAGCAGCTGTATATGAATGTTATGTCTAAACAGCACTCAATCATTTGCAATTGAGATGGCAGACAGGGTTGATAAATTCCTCACAAATTTGAAAACAGTGATATGCTAAAGGATATGCAGCGTTTGCTGACTTACAGCTGCTGGAGGTGTAACAACGGTATTAGATTTGTGCAGCGGTATCGTTCTGCGCATCAAAAGAACTGTCAGTGCAGTGGGAAACAGCTTGTTGAATAAAATTTTCGGGCAGCCATCATGAATCATCATTGCGAATGCTACGGCAATATTAATCCAGGTGTTCAACAAGAGACCGTAGAACGACTGGTACAAACGTGGGATGCGCCCAATGGATCGTGCTCGTGTAATATTGAAATAATTTCGGAAATAATGCGGCAAAAGAAAAAGCAAAAATAAATAACTTACGGCGACGACGAGTGACTACATATATAAATAAAATGCGTAAAAGACAACTGATTATTTGTTTATTTCAAACTTTGCACTACGTAATTAAAATGTAAAATTGTATCTGCGTAAAATTAGCATCAAAACTGGAGCTTTAGCATAACAAATGGGAAGTTGGTCTTTGTAAAATAATATTCCTCGATCAAATATGCTATGTCGTTAGCGATAAATTCTACTTGGCAGGAAATGTGGTTCAAACAAAGCCAACAGTTAAGGTAATGGTAAAAATTAATAATTCCGAAATACTCCACACAGTTGCAGTAGTGATTCTTAGGGGTCATACATGACGGCGCACACGCTGGCAGTCGCTGCAAATAGAACTATTCATACCACAGCTGCACAAAAAATGTTAAATTTCATCTACGATGGTAACGCTGCTAAATTAAAAATAATTAATATTCACTCAATTCTTATAGAAATTATATTTGCAAGCAGACATGGTCTGTTAATCGGTTTTGTACCCGACAAATCGTACAGCATTCCATCGCCAGAATTGATTGCTCAAAATTATGTAGTTTTAACATATAGGCGCGCTGTATGCTTATTCAAATATTTTATAAAGCTCAATTTATTGGAGACACAGAAGCTCCTTTATTTCGAGTTGTACTGCGGGTTTATGAAAAACAAAATTCCTCAAGTCATATGCTACGTCACACGTATTCCAGACCTCACTATGTACTGGTACAAGTACGTCTATACCAATTTCAAAGTATAGGTAACTTAATTGTTAAATTGCATTTTCGTCGCATTAAGTGGTATTAAAAACAGATATGGTGGGAAGACAGGAAACGCTAGATGGCTTTCATGGAGAAATATTTGGAAGAAGTCACGAACTTGGATCTATTTGTAACGTTAGCGCGATCGATGATTCCTTACGATTGATTGGTTGAACCACATATTGCAAAAAGTATTTAAAGATTTGTTACAACATCACACTCAACCGAGGGCATAAACAAATGGCCGCGGCGAAAACAGGTTGCAAAGGTTTTGAAACATGCGGCTAAAAATGTTGACGACGTCATAACAAAAGCTAAAAAAGACGGATTTCAAAAAGGGCAAAAAAGAAAAACTAAGCCGAAGCGAGAAAGCAAACTGCCGCAAGACATTGTAGTCGTGCATAATTTTTCTACAAAGACACCGCACGCAGACCAAACGGATGCGCTTGATGGAAAACTAAGCAGGGGTCATGCGTTACAAAGACAGCTGACAGCAAACTGATGAAAATTTGTAATGTTCGTCGTCTTTTAACCGATATAGCTACTCAACATAGGTTCCTGCCAAATGGCGTCGGTGTTGCTTTGGCAGTATATCAATCTGAAAACGCTTTTCGATTTATGTTTTCGTCCTTGGTTGCTCCTAAGCTTGACTTATTGGATGCACCGCTGTATGTTCAAAGGGTTAGATTAACACCAGTTGCTGCCGCAACGGTTGCCGCTAGCATTCGCTTGAAACCTGCTCCGTACCTTGTTTCAGGAGTAGTGGTTAAAGAGTTTCAAATTTCGACAGGCGGCACATTGTTAAATCGCGAAAACTTTTCTTTTCTTTCCGAGTGTTGTAACTGTAAGCCTAGTTGAAAGCAACCCGTTTATTGGAAATGGGCACTAATCTCCATATAATTTTAAGTCGAAACAACCTAACTATAGATTCGTGTACAAAGAGAGCGAAACTATTCCCTTTGAACCAGGGAGTAAACGGAATTCCGGTTCAGGCGAAAATCGTGTCCCGGTTGCGGTTCCAGCAAAGGGCAAAAACCATACCGGAACCGGAATTCCTGTTTAAAGATTTTGTTTGAAATTTTCCACAATTTTTGCTTCATGTGTGATCCAAACATATGTAATATATATTATACAATGATCAAGCTCCAATACAATCATACAAAAGAAAAGATTAACCAAGCAATTTGCCGTGTGAAACGTAAGTAGGGCACATAATTTCAGTAGGAATTTTTCATAATAACCTGTAGGAGTTTGTTAACAAATCAAAGGCAGGTCGATGCTTGTAGCAGCTATTTTACACGTTCAAAAGTCTGCGGGGTTCGTTCGAATTAAACCGGTCCAATTCGGTAACAGAGTATGACTTAAGTAGAGGTACTTCGCGTATGCTTGGCTAACATAAATTTCAGTACGCTTGTAAACTTGCTAAATAGAATTGGAAGTGGAAGCACAGGCCTAAATTGAAGTAAACTAACGTTATCTGCAACGCAGCCAGAAATTGCTTTCTTGGCAATGAACTGTATTTGTTGAAACTGCGGAAACTGTTGAAACTTGTAGCAGCGTCACACTTAGTCTCATTCATAGCATTCTGATTATAAAGTTATCCTTATTATCTAACTGACCGGCACTGTTTGTCCAACGCTAGCCTAAACAAACAGTGCCTCTGCCACTAATCAGACAATTACCCTCTATCTATTATTTTCTCTTAGAATCATATAAACCAATAATTTCAAGTTTCATACAGAACATGTACCAAACGCATGTGTAGTAAAGGGAGGCGACTGGAGACAGAGCGAAAGTGTGTATTCTGTGCTCCACGCGTTGTAACCACATTAAATTCGACGCAGTATACGCAATGTTGCATAGTGGAAGACATTTATTTTTTTGCTCTGGGTGTCCAAAAATCGACATATTGATCGATAAATAAACATTAGTTTCCTCAGTCCCTAATTTTGGAAAAACAATAATGCCATCGCAATACATTAAATTAAAAATTATTTTTAAAGCATTTTAAATCCACTATACCTTCATTTCTTCATTCATCTGTTTTACTATATATAAATTTCGAAGACCAGGTTCCGGATCCAGTTTAAATGGACGGTTCCGGTTATTCCCTGCTTTGAACCTAAGTGGGCGGTAAGCGACGCCATCGGGAATACCTCAGTTTGTATCAAGTTGCAGGCTTTTTTGGAACTGATAGTAGCAAAGATATTACCTAGAACGACTATCCCAATAATGATGGATTTGTCCTTTATGATCTCTATCACCTGACCAATCGTGTTTTGCTGCGCACACAGAACCGTCGAAGCAAGGTAACTTAGTTTGAAGATGCAGGTTGTTGCACGATATCGATTAATTATGTACAATAATTTTTTACTTAGTGTCTGACAGTACAATATAACTGATACCAATCGAAATGTTACTCGTGGTTTTGCTTAAATACATCGTTTCGGGTAATGGATACTTGTAATTTACATCAAGCGTTTTGTTCTTACAAATACGCTAAGCAGCATTTCGTAGCCGTATGAGTAGAATACAATAAAAGTATCTAGAAGTTGCAAATTACAGTTACAACAGTAAACAAGTACAGTTTGTTGAATCATCTGTTCGCGGATACCGGACTATGTTTGCTGCACATAATTTTTTCCGAGAAATATTTGTCTGCCTCGATCACTTTTCATCAAAATACCGGAGTAGAAATGATGTCGAAAAGCTAAATAGACTAAAAGATATTACTTGTGTACAACAAATAAAAATAAGCCCTCTTAAAATAATAGTCAGCGTTGGGCTAGCAAAATCACGTCAAATGGCTTCGCTTGGAGCTATAGTTGAATCTGAACCTAAACTGTTTTTTGTATTGCATGATCATTATGGAAGCGTCTTGGACTATGGGTCGTGCAAAACGTCTTGGATATATAGATTAATGAAATTCATCAATGACACCAAGATTCTGGACATCTGTATTTGGTAATCTGGTGTTCTTCATATTGTGGTTAGAAACATGGATATGATGTATATAATGTTGTTGCTCCAATAACATAGGTAGGATCTATGTTAATTGTGCAAGAACGTATGTGGTATAGTTATCGTTATGACCCACCATGTCGATAGTAAATGTAGGCGTTACGTCGAAATCGGCCGCGATGTTCCGCTTCTGGTAACAATGGAAAGCTGAAGAGAGTTACACTCTTCAGTAGAGCGGACTATCATCGACTCTTGGTGCAACTGATGTGAACATACCGTAACTTGATAGCATCTGGTTTGGACATAGCTACAGCGAGTGTGACCCAAGAAGAAGAAGATTATCGCGTTGTGCCAGATGCCACATTATACACGTAGGAGACATTTCAAGCATCCATGCAATGTACCCTACGGATCTCCGCGGACGAAATAATAACTGGTATCGCGCAAGCGACGGTGAAACGGAGCAAGTGGAGCTTCATCAAATGGTCATTTCGTGTAATCACTTATAACAGGTTTTGCGTTTGATGCATATACTACACTAAAACCTCTAACCAAGATTGCATCGATAATCAATACTCGTCGACCCTAAACCCATCAAAAACAACTGGAAAAGTATGAGGCATTCGTGCTAGTCTCTAGATAACAAAACCTTTCAGTCACTTTTCATCGTTTCCAGTCACCGAAAAACCTAAACATAGAACATTTTTCTTACCCTTACACAATACATAACGAAGATATTAAAGACTACTGTATTCTGACAATCGGGTTGGTTCATTGGTCCTAAACCCATTGAAAACAGCTAAAAAGCATGAAATATTCGTGTTGGACCAAACCTTTGTATTCAGCGTAGCGGAAAACCTATATAGACCATTCTGCATGCCCTGCACGCAATAGATAACCAACAAACTAAAAGCTCACTACATTTTGGAAATCTGGTTCATCGACCGAAAGAAAACTTGAAACGCCATGAAAATGTACAATATCGTCAAGTTGGTCTTTGGAGTTTCATGGTGCCTCAAATTCTAGGACACTCTCGGTCGTCGGGGATCAGCGGAGCGATTTGTGAGGATTTTTAACACTCAAAAATACTCCACCTTTAAGATCGCATTATATATTGCGTATGTATTTCATATTATATACTTAGTACTACAATAAAAACGATAGAATACATATATAACAACGTAATGAAGACCTTGCAGTTCAATGCACGATAGATGTAGCAAATCAAGTTATAAAAACATATGAATTGAAAAATAATTGTCAGGAGAACAAGTCGGTAAAACAATCTCGCTTGGGGGAAAGAGCCAAAATTCAGCGGATCAGAGCGGAGGGTTAGTGGGTGTTGCTCCCTGTAAAAAACCCAGCTAACCTAAGAGAATTTAATAACCTAAAATACATTCGTTGTAAGGTTGACACGCAATGATATGCCGAAATTTATAAAAATCAATAGTTTTGGCAAAAGGTCGACGAACCTTATTCAAACATACGGCGGCCCAGGGAGTGGTCGGCAAAGTTGTAGATCTCGATGAGCTTATTCTGTACTCGAATGTGAAGCCTGTGTCGCGACATATTGGTTTCGAAAGACTGGTACCAGTGTGGCCAGATTTGGCAAATAGCCTTTAAAAACGTGTTTTTGCTATTTTGATCACGAAGATGGAGTCGCAGCTGTTCGCGTTCAACGAAAGGGTACATCCTCATCACTTTTGCTATCGAATAAAATTTGTATCCATTCATCATCTGAAGATGAGTTATGCGTCACAGAAACAAACAAATTTTCACGATCTTACTTGTGCTCTCAGTGGAAACTCCGCTGCTGCGCTCGGCCCGTGTCAAATACAAGTAATAAAATATAACACAAGACAAGTGGTAAACAAACAATACATATTTTAAATAGTGAATGGGCAACACAGGCTTTTATACATGAACAAACTCTGACTTGGACGGCCCCAAGTCAGAACATAAGAGTGTCTAAAATGTCTGTGGGTTTGGTGATTTTCAGGTATACCTAGATGCAATCGGTGCAAAATTGCGATATTTGGTTACACAGCAGCTATTACAGCATAAGATTACGTACTTGTGTAATGGCTATTACTTCTTTGAATGTTAATACCCTGATTGAGTAGGAAGGGCAGAAATTATTCACGATTTTCGATGATTTTAATTTTTCAGTCAAATTGATTTTGTCGAATAAGCTTTATAAAAACGCATTTAGCCAAACTTGTTTTTATGTCTGAAAATTTATGTTTTTTTGTTTGCAAATTGTATTTCAAACATTAATTACCACTATTTATAATGCTAAAATATCGTTTTAGCTTGAAAATACATTCAAGGTAGTCAAAATGCATGATAATATGGAAATATTTAGTATTTTTAAGCAAGCAAAATTTATACCCCCACTTTTAATTTTTCCCCCGAGAATGAATTTGGGCCCCCCCAAAGTTGCCCCTACTTTTCGGAGGGCTGTTGACAGGCCTGTAATACATAGTATTTTAATTTAAAATAAACTTGTTTTAGCATAACAATAGTGCATACGGCAATAAGACGGATATGTTTGCCTGTCTGTATCCTTTCTCAGCACTACCATCAAATAACTAGTTCCACGATATGGCGATTACCGGAGAGTATACGAATTCGCATTCGTTCTATTATGCTTCGGGTACTATTCGTTCTGTTATACTTATTTATTCCATATCATTTTAGTAGTGTTGTCCGGGGCTGGCCATGTTTTCAATTTTCCAGCGCATGTGGAGCATATATACCACATATACATACATACATCCCGACAGGGTGTGGGAGGGAGTAAAATCCCCCTGGAAACCTTGTCTCCCCACCGCCGCGGAGTGAAGTGAACTCATAGGCGAAAATTTAACGCCGGCGACCAAAAAAGTCCTCAATACCGTGCCGACCTCCCCTCCCCCCCAGGAAAATTTCGCCGGCTACCGGGCGTTACCACCTCGCGGGGTGTGGTGATTCTACCACACTACCATGTATGCATCGTCGGCATATACCAAAAATCAAATCATTGTTTAATTACTATTCTTAAAAACCATATCCGAAGTTTGTCCGTATACGTAATAATCTTGTTAAAATATCAAAAACTCAACACAAATCGTTTCAACATATAAATTTATTAGTTTAATACACTGTACGTTGTGAGCTAAAGTTCATAGTTTCAGGAAGGTGCTGTGGAAGTTGCACTGTCGTAGTTAGTAGCAAACATTTTATTTTTAGCTAAAGCTCCAGATTGTTTATCTGTTCTAATAACTTGGGACCAAAAATATTTTTTCTGAAACAGTAGCCCCATCACCTAGATTTTACCTTTACCGGGGTCAGTTCTTCGACGTTGCCCCAGCCCATGAGTAAACCCGGTAAATCCCTAATTTTTAAGCTGAGTATTATTCGTTTATATTTACTTATTTTTCAAATGTCCTGGCCTACACAACATAGAGAAAACTGTTTTTGTCAAATTAAAGTTAAGGAGAGTTTTGTGGAATTGGGCTATAATTTGAAGGCAAAAATGAGAATAAACTGCGATAAGTTGCTGTACTGCATGTATGTCGGGTCTACTGTAGTTATCTTGCTGCGGGTACATACCGGTTTTGTAATTTACTAGTAAGGATTGGTTTATGTAGATTGATGACGTAAAACTGTATCCAGACAATCGTGCAATTCTTGTGACTTTCGCGACAGTCGAGGGTGCGATTGCGTGTATTACATGCCGAGATAACGAGTTCAAAGGCGAACGTATGCTCGTACGATGTTTACGTGAAGGAAGTACTATGGAGGACGAAGTGCGTTTATGTATTTTACAAGTTGTAAAATAGGTTTAATTTTTAAAACGTTAATATGTTTTTCGTTTTCGGTTTTGTTTGTTGTAGGAAAAATTGTAGTTTTGTTGATTGTTTAAATAACTTAATCGATTAGGAAACATTTAATTTTAGGGATATAAAGGTCCATCGCTGTAACGAGTTTAGTATTTCTAGAAAGAGATTCTTTAAACTAAGTTAAATTATTATGATAACCATCATTTTATAAAATTGTTATCATGACCGCTATTTTGTTAAAAAAGGTTACGGTCAAGGTTTTGAGTTCACAAGTGCAAATAACATTAAATTTACCCATACCTTTACGTATTCATCATAATAATCTGGCCTTCCATTCACTGAAACTTTTGTCAGGAATCATGAACTGGGGAGCCACGGATCGGAACTGAGAGCGCCGCATTTTGCCATAGTCGTGAAGTATGGGATCCCACGGGTTTGAAGTGGGAATCAAAATCGTGTGAATTTTCAAATATTAATATTTTTCAGCAAAAAATGCTAAAATATTGTTAATAAGAAAGCATCTTTGTTGTTAATTGCAAAAACTTCTTCATTGAGACTAAAACAAATTTTGCAGCATTTTTTTGCTGAAATTAATCATTTTTTTAACTTCGGAAAGGGGTTTTTGTTAAAAATGTCAATTCTTACTGCAAAATTGTTCAGAAAAGCTTGCCAAGGTTCATCTTCCCGGGCGCAGTCTAAATTTTGCATGAGTCTTAATCGTGGCTCACGAATTTTTTTTCATAGTGCCCCAACTGCCACACCCATATTGGAGAAGCCAGCTATATGCTCTTATAAACATCATTCAATAACTACGATGTGTGGAGCCAGCTGGCCTATAGACTGAATTCGAAAGTCCTCAGCACATAAATGTAAATATACGTTATACTTTCATTCATGTTTTCGAACCAGTATTCCTGTTCAACACAATGCTTGCTTTCTCTATCGTATATGCTTAATGGATGACATTTTCCACGCGTGTTTATTGGTTATTTGATTTGCTTTTAGACACAGTATCTTGTCGAAGCGTCGGGTATAAAAGACACGACGAGAGATCAGCGTGAGAAAATATGTGATTTTTTTAAAGAATTCGAAGGCGTAAGTTTATAAAATTATCTGGGATTGCATTGTCACATAAATAACAAAGTCTGTTCAGTAAACAAAAACGGCTAATTTTTCAACTGTTTGCACTGCCGATACGCAATTAATAGTGCTAATAATAATTAATATGCAACTTGCTCGTGTGAAATAAAATTTTATTGTCTATTCTAGCTCGTTTAGGTTTTTAGGCGACAGTTTCAAAAAATTAAGTGAAAATTAAAAATCTGTGAGTCTCAACACATCGTACGCCCGGAAATTTACAAAGTAGCACTTGCATAAATTTGTTTACAGTGCAAAGAAGAGGAAAGAACGGAAATAGTTTTAAAAGTGGTATTTTGAGTTTGCAACTAGCCATTTAAGTTGAGGCGGTCACTTGAAGTGCCTCATTCTCGTTGACGAACAGCCAAAAGATACGCTAAAGCTGAATGCCTAAACCAACAATATGTAGATCGGCAAAATTTCTTCTCAACATGTCACAGGAAACATTTGTAAACAGTGAATTCTCTTCATCCTCGATTCAACGGTTTTAGTGGCATATGTACCATGAAAATTTTACATTTAGTCCCCTGATGCTTCGTCAGCATATCCGGTTACGATTTTGTATCCGAGTATCCTTGTCCATCACTAATAATGGCGACTTGACCTCTAGTTGAAAGCAAAGAGGGCTAATCTCATCTTTCATGTCAAAAAGGCAAAAAAACTGATTTTTAAGCTTTCCTTGGCAAATGTGACGATGTTATGTACCCATGTTTTGTGAACTTCAACTCACGTCTCGCGACAGAATCAGTTCATAGAGATCTGCAACCTTTCTGGACAATACTAATTTTTGTATGGTCGCTGTAGGCCCGAATATTGTTCGTGAGTCTTTTGCCTGAAATATCGATTTTTCAAATGTCGGCGTATTGCTAGTTTATGACTTCAAGAGTGTGAGTTTATGTTTGATGGTTTTATATGGATTCCAACGTAGCCATAATTATTATACATATTATGCATATTATTCAGGGTTTTAAATAATAATTGGCTTAGGGTCGAAGAGCCCGATATTCATAATCTATTTAGTCTGTCTTCAGAATATACTGCATTATGGGCATTTAGAAAGGTCTGTATAGGCGTTTCGGCAGATGGCTTGGTCATATAAAACGCAGCATGTCTGTACCACACCTTTTCAAGCGATTTAAGGTATAGCATCTGCGATCCCGATTTATCCAAAACATTTTGTTTATCATCACTTAATTATCTATGCGTCTTCGTATATGCTATTATAGGTTTTGTGGCACGCAGAATACGTGGTTAGCTCCTATCAGACCAGCATTATAAGGCTTCAGATGTTTCAGAGGTGTTTAGGGTTGCATATACATAAAACACAGAACCTATTATAGGTGATGATTACACATAATGACAAGTTATAGGGGAACCCGCGCTCGCTCCGTTCTACCTTCGCTTGCAGGATACAAAGCATTAAAGCATTTACGCAGCATTAAAGTTGAATGGAACAAATTATATCACTTCTAACAGGCCAGGAACTTTATAATAGGATATAAATAATTATTTTGTCCGCCTGCATAAAGCGCTGTTGTAGCTGCTTTATCTATTAAGTCAGTAAATATAAACGAATCTCGCATCATTATTGTGTAACACCGTAACGAACGTCTATCTTATTGCATTATGTACGTTAAAATATTCTATCGTAATAATTTTTCAGTGCAAAGGTATATACTTTCGGAATAACGTAGCTACGATAAGATTTAGCGGTACTGACGGACTCGAGTGTGTAATGAAACAGCGCCCAAAAATTAAGGATCAGTTATCGTTACATCTACGTCGATGTTCAATGTTTATAACTGGTGATGCGCTGGATCAGCATGAATGTAAAGGAATAACTGTTGGTCCTATTGCGCCGCCACTGACCTCTGCTGTACGGCCACAGATTGTGTGAGTTTGGTATTATTGCAACAAGAGATACATTTACAGTTTAGACTGAAAGTCGTTTTAAGACGTTGTTGATATTCATTTTGTATATTTTGAACAGAATATTTAGTCAATATTCACAAGTAATGGTAATAAATTATATTTAAATTTTTTACAAAAATTTGTGATTTACTTTCTGCAAAATTTTATAGTGAATTGTTTTTGGGCGCTACAGAGCGTTGTAATATCTGATTGATTCCGATTGAATAAAAAGTCTCTTAGTCTGCTCTGTTGACAATCTTCCGAAAAGTGTGGAAGTTTTGGGTAGGCATATATCATTTTCGGGAGAAGTTTCAGAGTGGGTCGAACCATTTTTTATGTTACATATTTCAAGCACTTGTAACTGTCGTAAAAAATATGTTCACTGTATGATACTGGCTTCTCCAAATAGGGGAGGGGTCAAGTATTTCTACCACCCCATCAGTCCATGCCCCCATGTAAAATTTGGCGTGCTCCCACCAGTTATCTCCAGGTACTTTCCTGCTCCACTAAAAATTACCAAATTTTTTGTCTGATAGATGAAACAGTATGCGAATTTTTTCTAATTTTGGCTAAAAATTCCCAAATTTTTCGTGTAATTTATGTTCACACAAGTCCAACTAGGAAACCACCCATATGAACTGCGTGGCATTGCACCCAATTATTTTTGGCTTCCCCAGTTTCGAATTAGAAGACCACCACCTCATGCAACCAGGCATAATTTTGGTTGATTCGAGAAGCTAGTGATAAAGCATTTTAAAAATCTAAAGTAATAATGAATGTTGAAAAATATATAGTATTACCGAAAACATTATTATAAGGACATTAATGAAATATTGGATTTGATGAACATGGTGTTTCCGGTATGTGGGCACATGGAGGATTTGGGATAGACCCCACCCCCACTGTGGACGTGAGAGGTAGTTTTGACTGAAATTTATTATTGCTAGTCACCCGGCTGTCGATCGCTTATTTGACATTTTCATTTTCAATGCTATGGTGGCTGTTAAAATTTAGCCATAGTACTGATCTTAGTAGGCGATCTATATTTTGTGCAACACGACAGAGTGAAATTTTACTTTCGGTGTACTCTTTCTTGGGATTGTACTAAAAGTGTTTTGCGGGATAATTGTGGATTATTGCATGTGAATTGGGCAGGTGTACTTAGAAGAGTTAGCTCCAGTTCCTTGCAGTTCGGACATTTTTTCAAATTTACATGAATTACATAAATTGCTAAATCATTATTTTCTATTAATAATGTAGTTCACGCAGCGGTGCTGGGGTTCCCTTGAATCGACCTGTTTCGGGAGGTAGTGAAAGATCTCCCAGTTCGGGCCTGGAGGAACTGATAGTACTAAGGGGGTGATTTCATTAAGTTCACCCGTTCAACTGGATGTCGTCCAGTTGAAGTTGAGACCCTGAAATATTATAACTAACTTCAAATATGTAATTAAGTGACTGGGTTCCAAAATGTATATCTAATAAGAGAAAACTTTAACTATTTTAATCCCACTTAAAAAGTTTGGGTGTTTTTAGCCAAAATATGAAAAAATTACCATATTTCAAGAAAAAATGAATAATTTTAAGCCACACAAAAAGGAACCTAGTTTAAGCTGGGGAGGCCAAAATATATTTTGAGAGAATCTGGAGAGGTCGAAATACCTGCCCAGCACTCATCGTTTTTAGAAGATCAATACCCTCGAAAACGCCACAAACGGTGGCTGATTCAAGTGAAAACGAATTTTTAATCATTATTGCAACTGTGAATTAGGTATTTTTGCCATGGTGTGGTGAACGAGACCACCAAGTGCGGAATCTTCACGTTTTTTACCAGGACAACCAAAAATTCCAAAGAAAAATACCGTTTCCTTCCACCCTTCGGTTTGGAGAAACCGGGAGTCGCAGCTCAAAGCAATCCTAAATTACAGCCTTGGTAGAATTTTAATGTTATTTAATTGATAAATCTATAAAAGACATTGCGGGCAGCTACTTTATTACTTTCATTATTAAAATTCATGTTTCACATTACTTTATCGCTGCGTTCAGTTAGTTATATTGATTTCATTTACCACAATATTATGCTGGTTGACACAAGGATTAATGTGGTATTTTTTCTCCAAATCTAAGTTAAAATGTTTAACTTGTATTGGTAGAGATCTCTTACTGTTGAGTGGTAGTAATCTTGTGCCGTTAGTTGCTCTACTTTGACGTTACCAACACCGATTCCACTTGTTCTATTTCGCCAGATACAACTGATTTCTTCTCGTTCGTGACACGAAGCTAAATTCAACTGTGAAAGTGATTAAAATTTATTCCATATTCAATTAATGATACTACAAGACTTAAACTTTAATATAATGACATTAACATTCAGTCTGAGAGCTCATATATTATTGTCTTCAGTACGCGTCTAGTGTAAATGATTCATGCTATCAATGTCGTTTAAAATTCTGAATATGTTATCGTAAACTTACAGTCAGCCTCAATTTTGCGCATCGAAAACTGTCAATGTATACCGAGACGTTTGTGAAATTTTACTCGAACCACAGTACTGTTTTGAACCAAAATCCCTATACAATTTGTTACTCTATCAATATGTCTTAGATCGGACGCGGACTTGCTTGTTTATATCATTAAAATAAAGTCTTGTTCTCTGTAACCTAAAAGTTAGCATTTTGCTGGTCATAGTTTCACTTACATAATGACCTGTGAATTTTACTCATTGCAGTTCTCACTTTTCCAAGTACGGCAAGGTTACCGGATTCGAGTATCCGGCTCAAGCTCTTGTAACTGCTGCCGGTTCACCGGCGTCTTGTGATCGAGCAGCTGTACAGTTTGAAGACTATGACAGCGTTGATCGGGTTATAAGTAAGTGTTTTGTAAGATAATTCTTTTAAATATAGACTTGAACAATAATTAATGTAACATAATTTCGGGCCGGGATTACTATGTGAAAAAACCTTTGGTGGTGTCTGCACTCAAAATGCTTTCCATGAAATTTAAGAGGAGATTCTTTGATTTTTACACCCCTAATATTTTTTAAACTTAACTATTCCTTGAAATTTCGAAGAATTGCTTATTAGGAATAATCTTTGACATTTAAAGAATTGTTCTTTGAATTTTAAAAGAATATCTGGTATTGCAAAAATCAACGAACATTAAAATTTCACGGAAAGTATTTTGAGTGTGCATAATCTGAAATATACGCTTGAAAATACTACATTACGTCACATGTCTAATCCTGCGAGGTGTCGTATCCAACTAAGAAGTCACGCATGTTTTCATTGCCGCCCAATTTTGATAAAAAATGACAATGGCTTTTTTGGAATAGCTAGAAATTCTGGCACAAAGATGTTACTCTTGTTTTTTAATTACGAAAAAGCAGTGTTGTCTTCTGTTGCATCTTGGAAGATATACGAGTCTTCTTCTCTAAAAAGTAAATAATGGCTCCTATAAAAGTGCTGATAAGTTGAGGGGACTTGTGAGAATGAGCCTCTTGCTAGCTAAGCAGGGGCGTGGAGGGTCGTAAAAATGCTGAGAAACATGGAATTAGGCGCCGAATTTCTTTGTCAAAACATAATTTTCGATGGGCATGTGAGGAGCGCACCCTCCCAGCTTAAGAGAGCAAGAAATTATCAGCGGTGCAAAAATGTACGACCGATTTTATTGGAGCCTTTACCACGCTATACCCGTATAATTATTGCTTTCTGTATAAGCACGGTATGACCAAACCGTGTTCGTTGCAGTATTAGCCACGACGTTTAATTATAGTGTTTACGTGAGCACGCGTTTTGTCGTTCCGGAATATGAGCAATTGGTGTCCGGAACGAATTTATACACTAGAGTGGTTTAGCATATAACGTTAGTATACTTTTTGTTACACATGTCAGCGTGTAATCAGACAACCGTGTCATTCGTTACAATCATGTCATCGCGGTTCTTGGTCATTCGATGTGTTTGTAACACTCCGGAATGATAGCGATATGATTGAGTCAGGAATTTTGTTATAGACAACACTGTTGTGATAATTAGCACACGCATACCTTTTGTTTCACAGAAATTAGCGCGAAGCTAGCGAACTGCCTGCACTGTGGTAATACCCTACCACGAATTTGAACAATGTTGGGTAGTTGCAGCATTTTCGAACATGAGCAACTAAAATTCAGCTATCGCATAACTTGCTGGAAGCAATGTAGGGTTTGTGTCTCTAGTAATACACAGGACAATAGGTAATGTTTTTATTGCTTAGTTTATGCTACATACTGTCACAGATAGAATGTAAAAGCAACTTCTTTGCGAAAAATTTGCTAACAGTTATAGAAAAATTCGCGAATATATTGAACAGCTTTTAATTTTTCGCTAACCATTCGCGAAAGTTTCTTTTATTTCTGTCCGTAACTGTAGCCCTGTAATCTTGAGTTTCGGACTGAATTATTATCTCCGATATCAAGCGTATTAACATGCCCTTGTCTCTCATTCTATATCAAAAGTTTTGCTTTGTATAGCATCACAAGACCGACCTGTCCATAGTGGGGTGTTGGGTGCACCCCTCACTCCCATTTTCCAAAGCACCCCATGTTTGTAAGATTTGTTCCCATGTCCGCCCCTCCACTCGGCCGAAATCCCCCATGGTCAACTAAGTCCGAAAAATGTATGTCTGAAAATCTATGTTTTCTGAACATTCATTACCACTATTTTTAACGCTAAAACGTCGTTTTATAGCTTGAAAATAAATGCATGGTACAGGGAGTAACCGGAATTCCGGTTCCGGCGAAAGTCGTGTTCGGTTGCGGTTTAAGGCAAAAACAATACCGGAACCGGAATTCCAGTTTAAAATTTTTTGTTTGAAATTTTCCACATTTTTAATTCATCTTGGTCCAAACATATATAATATACACAATGATCCAATACAACCAAACAAAAGAAAAGATTAATCCTCAAATTGCCTTGTGAAACGTAAGTAGGACACATAATTTCAGTAGGAATTTGTCATCTTAACCCAGCAGGCGTTTGTTAGCAAAACAAAGCCAGCTCGCTGTTTATAAAACCTATTTTACACATTCAGAAGTCTGCGGGGTATTTTAAAATTAAACTTGTCCAACTTGGTAACAGAGTATGGATAATTTCGAAGTACTTAGCTTAATATAAGTTGCGTCATGCACTATCCAGTTCGTTTGTAAACTTTGTAAACATTAAAGTAAAGTAAAATAATGTGCAACAGAAACAGTTCTTGCCAATGAACCGTATTTTTTGAAACTGTGCGAGCAGTATAATAGTTTATCTCATTTATTGCATTTTGATCAGTAAGTTATCATCATTATCGTCTAGCTGACGGGCACTGGTTTCCTAACGCTAGCCTAAACAATGTCTCTGATCACTGACCAGAAAATTGTAGTATACATTCCTTTGTTTTCTCTTAGAGCCATATAAACCATTAGTTTTAAGTTTCCTGCAGAATAACATACAACAAACTTATGTATAGTAAAGGGGGCGATTGGAGACAGAATGAAAGTGTTTATTCTTCGCCCCATGTAAGCATGTTTAATTACAAGCATGGTCAATTTGACACAGTTTAACCAAGGTTATTCAGTGGAAGGCATTTTTTTGCTTTGAGAGTACAAAAACCAATATATTGTTCGACAAATAAACATTATTACCTTTCTCAGTCTCTTCAAAGTTCCAGACAAGCAATAATATCATCGCAATACATTAAAATTAATGTAAAAGCTATCGTTAATACATTTTAAATTCACTGTGCCTTCATTTCTCACTTCATCTATTTTACTATATAAGTTTCGAGCACCAGGTCCCACATCTGGTTTAAATGCACTGTTCCGGTTGTTGGTTCCGGATCCGGTTGTTCCCTAGCATGGTAGTAAAAGTACATGAAATTTATTCCCATTAATCCCATTTTCCCATGAAATTAATCCCCCATTTTGAAATTTCTTCCGAGAATGAACATGCCCCCAGTTTCCCACCCACCCATTTTTCGGAGGGCTGTGGACAGGCCAAAAAGATAGCGTGGTTTCGTAATTAGAGTTTAGGATTGCTTCATAATAGTTAAATTTGTCATGTATGTATAATGATGATATGTCTGGGAATCGTTCGCGGAAGGCAGTGACTCGTGGTGTCTGTTGGTATACAACACCGCATTATGTGATGGTGTTAAATTTTAAAATGTTATAATATGTCTCGCATTTGATATAATCTTATTTACCATAACTATCTTCGTTATTAGATCTCAGATCTGTTACAATAACTCAAAATTTTCTCTTAACAAAAATGCCGAATCAGTTATTGAAAGTTTCTGATTCATATTGTATAACTGAATATAAGCTAATATTTCCTAATTTGAACTAAAAATTTCCAAATTTATTCCTGTGAGGCCAACACTCACTAAAACTCTTCCTTGTAGAGCATTTTTGCAGTCAGTTGCCAAAGTGAGACATTTTGACGTTTTCTGACGGTTACAGCATTTTATGTTCTCTCCTGTTTAGTGTTTAACTGAAAACCCCACTGCCATCAAACAAGCCTGTCATAGGTAATGACGCATAGTGACAACTATAGGTAAAACCACTTAGCCTTGTTTCACCCTAGAGATCGTAACACCATTTTTGGTTTAGTATTGTCCGTTTATCCGACCGGTCCGACTTTAAAATTTCTCGGATCGGACCGCTGGACGTGTCCAGACCGCTGACATTGTTATGACCAGAACTGTAAATTTACAATTTTTTTTGCCAACTCAAATTTAGCGCTCAGAGTTGTGTAATTGTTTAACATGTGTTAACACGATAACATATCTTCAAACATGATGTAAACCAATACTGCCTCTAAAGATAAGACTCAGTGAATTTGATAATTTAGTGAATGGGCTTCGTGTTGTTATCAACGGTACACCATACACGGTGGCACGTGACTTGCCGGCCGACCTAATTAATAAAACTCGAGAAGATGATGAGCGCCGCAAGGAAATGACTCGGTTGGCCGAGCGAAATCGTGCACTTGGAATCAGTTCAGGAAAGCTGTATGCCTCGGGTGAGTTATACTAAGACGGGCAGATTAATTAAAATACACGATAAAACGAGTGATCATTACTTCATTATAAGCTTGTGGCTATGGAATTCATGGTGCACCTCAAGCAATAGGAGATGAAACTTTATTTATTGGATAACTTCAGAGCACATGAGTTTTTAGATTAAAGATCATCGTTAAATATCAGGGAGTAACTGGAGAGGAACTTCAATTTTTTTCCGGAACGTGGTTTTCGCAATAATGTAAAATAAATTAAATTTTTTATGTCTTTTGTTCGCTGGGGCTGAATTATAGGCATATAAGGTTATTTTTCGGTTAAACATTAGTTTCGATGTTTTAAAAGTATTGTTTTAAATGTTTTAGGTGTGTGATTTTACCTGCCTGGTACTGTATGGAGCTATAAATGTTAAATGTTTTTTTACAAAATTGTGAAATAGTGGCATTGTTTTCAATTAGTTGCACGTTGATGGCTAGTTGAGGGTGTAGATTTTCTCATGCTAGTTAGGTAGCAGGCTATGATTAACATAATAATTGTACTTACTTGGTAGGCATCCATTTTGGCAAGTACTGGGGCTCTATTCTGTAAGAACTATTTTGAAAGAGTGAACTGGGGGACTCCTTTGGCTTGACCTGTGGGTTGAAATTGAAAAATATTAAAAATTTAATATTCTTCAGCGAAAACGCTAAAATTGTTAATAAATAGACTCAGAAACTGCGCAAAAACATCTTTATTGAGGCCAAAAGACTTCATCCTGCTGAAATTAATCCAATTTTTAGCTTCGGGTTTTTGTAAAAAATTGTCAATTTTGATGTCATCTGGGAGCGCTTTTAGTTCGTTGAGGCCAAAAATTTTTCCAGGGGCTTTTTACGGGGAGCCCAAATTTTGCCAGGAGGCCCCAACCAGTGGCACCCGTTTATTTTGCCAGGGGGCACCGGAAATGCTAGGGCCCGTCACTTCGGCTGATGGTCCCCGAAAATGCTAGATTGATTATTTTACGACACGTGGTGACTATCAAAGTAATCAGTTTCATACTTATCAAATACAGTAAAATATTTCCAGAAAACATCGAATTTTTCAGTGCACTATATTGTATTTTAAACAGACATAACATTCTATGTTGATTATTCTTATGGTTGGGACTTTTTCATAAGTTTTATAACTACAGTTACGATAGAAACAACAGCAAATCTTGCGCGAGTATTGTTTGGACAGTTCGTGAAAATTTGGCACCTATTAAGTTGCTATTCGCGAAATTTTCGTTATATTTCTGTCTGTATCCGTAGTTTCCGCCTAAACGGCTGTAGATCAATCTTCATGGGAGTAGATCGAGCTAATAGTTTATGTCGTTACCTATATATTGTATATATGATAAAAGTGTTTTACCACAGTAAACATCGCCAAACTATATAATATTCAAGCCAGAAAGGGAATTATTGTATGTAGTTGCTTCTAGAATTTTTAAGAGCCGAGATGGTATAAGCACATGTGTTTTTGGTGTTAGATGACTATTGCATTAAATTTCAGTTGATTATTTGTTGTTTTAGAACGGAGTTTTTAAGACCCAACCCCAGCTTTTCCAGGCATATTTGTTCGGATCTAACAGACACATTACGCTTTGGCTGAGCTCTAGTGTCGAGCTTAGAAGTTAAATATTCATCTCTATCAAACACCTATGACATGTCTTTTATTCAAGTTTCACTTTAGTGAGTTTCCTAACGAATTTCGAATACAACAATACTTTTAAATAGTGTTTTAATTTTGGACATATTTCAAGCCGTTTCAAACAAAATTTGATATCGAATATCAAATTTATGTCGAGTGAACATCGAGCCAACAGCACTTATTTCTGGCCACTATTGTTATTTAACTTTTCGTTTATATTTGTTATTTATATTGTTATTTTCGTTTATATTTATATTTGTTATTCAAATTGTATTTTTCCAATCCACATTATATGAACAAAAATAAATGCAGTAATAGTTCGTGAAAATTCATCAGTAGTTGCTATTTTTTGCGAGCAGTTCGCGAAAAATTGTCTTTATTTTCCTGTGTATTGCGCTTACATAGTGTGTACTTGGCGAAAATTCTGATCGGTATTCTTTAGTCTGGCGTATTTATCAGAAAACAGATTCTTTACGGTATTGGATTGCAAAGAAAATTGAAGTGAGTATATATTAACTCCCATGTATTAGAAAATTATGCAAAATTCCAGAATGTGAAACTTTTTGAAAGGCGGTAATATGTGCCTTCCCGCGTCATGGAATATCTCGCAAGCCTGGAAAATTTGTAGCTGGTGACTAGCTGCGCTCTCGCTTTTGGGGTGCGCTCCTCAAATCGACCTGACCCAGTGCTGAAGCCACCTAAATCGCTTCCCGAGGAAATTTGTGTTAACTCTGGTAATTCTGAAATTCTGTACCTGGACTTGTAAACGTCTGTTTTTGTTCAATTACTCAAACGATTTTAAGACTAAAATGATCTAAAGATTACATTTATAACGTTTAGCTATTTTTAAGGCCGATTTGCCATAATTCCATAGAATTTATCTCTAAATGCCAAAATTTGTAGTACCATTTTTTCAAATGTACATTTTTGACAAGTTTCCCCACCCCTAGCAGAGCTCGGGGGCTTCAACGGGCTGAGCCCCCTCCCCAGGCCGAAAAAAGCAAGAACCCAGATTACAAAAATTTTCGGAACAATATATTTACAGTGTTGGTATGTTTTCTTAGCGATTATCCTTGTTGTAGTAAACCAATGTTGGTCTCATTTTCTTATGTGTTGCAGCGGATAATCCCGGAGCGCTGCTGACGAAATCGCAAAAGCGAAGTGAGGAACGTCGTCGAGCACGCGCGCGAGCTCTTGGTCTGTTACCGCCGGTTGGTGTGGCACCTACTGCTAGACAGGTAGAACAGGCTAAAGCCGCCGCTGCAAAAAGAGGGGAAAATCAGGCAGTAAAACGGGCAGTACCACTCGCTGATCGGCCACATACCGTTACAGGAGAAGAAACAAAAGAAGACACGTTTATTCGTCGTCAGGCATCGGCTTATGCGTCATTTGGACAAAGTCCGTATGCCAAGCGCGGGCGACATTTCAGGGGAGGTTTGATGGGGCTGAACCGATTTTCTGGTGGCTTGGCAAGCTATAGCGCTGCCGATAGAGAAGCCCTTGGATTGGGCGGTATGATGGGCGCGTATTCACTAAAGCCAATGCCGCCTGCTCTGTTACCGACGCCTCGTGGGGGCTACAACGGCATAGTACCCATGGGTGGTCTGAGTGATATGGCAGGTGGTGCATTTAATGCATCCGGCCAAAACTTTCTAGCTATGAACTCATCACAGGGACTTGGTGGATTTGGGAAGCCAATTGGTGGAGGCGGCATCTTACCTGAGCCAACGGAATTTATTGGTGGTAAGATGTTAACAAATTTTGCCGAAGATATTGATCCTGCGCGGAGCCAAACATGGGACCGGAGCGCCCCTGGCTCCATGAACACTCCGCAGCCTGTGCCGGAACCATTGCTTGGATCTGGCCCAACAAAGAGAGTAACGCCGATTTCTCTCATCAAGAATGTCATTAACACAGGGGGAGTTACTGGAGGTAAGTGAATTAGCTTCATATACACAACTGGACTTTTTTTACAATTATTTTATGCACATAATATATATTTTATATCGTTTATTGATTATAGCGGTAATGTTAACATGATTCACGAAAATCGACAATTAGCACCAAAATTATTTTTCATTTAAATTTCGTTTATAACAATGTCAACGCGCAGTATTAGTCATCGATGCATAATCGCCATAATGGTAGACAACTAAAAAACTATGTGCTAAAACTCGAACAGTGTTTGTCGAAACGGAGCGAGCGGAGTTTGAACTGAGGAGGCTAGGGGAAATCGTGAAAATTTGTAATTTTGATATGCTTCTGTCAGGCATAACTCATTTTCGAGTGGATGATTTGTAATCAATATATTTTATTCCATAGCAAAGAATGATAACGATGTTCCTTTGATGTGAACAACTTCGACCCATCTTTGGGGCTGAAATGGCAAAAGACATTTTTTAAGAGTTCTTTCTCAAATCTGGCCGTAGTGATCCAGATTTTGCAAACCATTATGTAGTTATACAGGCTTTGCAACAAAAACTTGTCATAATCAGCTTATTGAGATCTCCAGCTTTACTGACCACTACTTTTATGTGGGACTACACCCTAGGTCGCAGTGGGCCCGCATATATGCCTCGTCGGCTTTTTGTCAGAAATATTGATATTTAAATATCGGCATGTTATTTCGTGTTTTTCCTTACAATGAATTCCTATGAGGCTATCGGCAATGTAATCTTGAGAAGTGTAAAGCATGCTATGTCTTTCTCGATATGTTAAGCTTTAGCCTAAGCTAAGGTACTTATATGTGACATACAGTAAGCGCCTAAGTCGGGGTTCTACCGCCCCTGAACCCCCTGCTATAAGCCGTTCTTTTTTCTAACTAATGTAACGCCCCTCAGGGTTCCCTAGTCAGTGGATACGATGGAATTGCTATATGGAGTTTAACTTAAACACATTATACCTTTTCATAGGATTCCAATTGTTTTAAGGTCGACGAATTTTATTTCAAAAATGTGTGTTTTCTGTGTATAGGGCATCAAGAATGGTCTATATACTATAGGTTTTTCTAAACGCTGAATACAATGATTATTTGGTTATGTACAGAGCGTGATTTTAAGCCTTTTTATTAGGTTATCAATGGATTTAGGGTCACTGAACCCGATTTCCAGAATATAGACTGTATTCAGTAGTTTAGTTACGTATTGCATACAGGGCATCAGGAATGGTCAAGCATGCTGAATACGATGGTGTCGAATGTCAACACGTATATTTCATGTCATTTCAGTTAGGGTCACAGAACCCGATTTTCCCAAATCGGTCAAAATTTTGCTTAATCGAAGTTACATAATCCAGGTTTTATAAAGTTGAAGGCTAATTAACTTCGCTAAAACATAAATCGAACAAAATTAAGTTATATCGAAATCAATAGAAGATTGCGTGACCGAAGTCGATGATATCTAATTGCTGAATGTTGATGTCAATTACATCTGTGAGGTTTATTTTGCTAGTATAACACTCAAGATGTCTTATGAAATGACTAAATTATTACCGAAAGTAATCTAATTTAGGCACAGTGGTTGAAATGGCACTATATTAAGCATCTGTTTAGACATATGCGCCGCCGACTATGACATTATTAAGGCGTGTGTATTACTTTATGCGTCAGTGTCGAAATCTAAAGAGAAAATGTTCGCTTTATTTGACATTCAGGTAGCAGCCACGGTGGGTCAGGCGCGGGCGACCCTGAAGAACGTGAAATGGACGTCAAAGCAATGTTGGTTGCAGCGAAAGTAACTGAAGATACACTGAAGATTATGGAGTCGAATAATTTGTTTGATGCTGGTGTATTGGTCAGCCTTACAGCTGACGACTTTAAGGAGTTGTCTATCAACTTGGGTGACCGTAAACGAATACAAGTTGTTATTCAAACTATAACTGCATTTCAAATCTGACGAGTAATTTTATAAGGGTAAGCGGGACAGAAAAAAGCAAATATGAAATTACACATCTTTCGGAAGTGACTGCAAATTTGCGTATAATCATGGGTTATTTTTCGCAATGATTGAATAACGGTTTAAGGCAGAGCTGTGCCTGGGTAAGGTTACTAACTGGCCGTCCAGGTACGGGCTCAGATCTTCAACCCACAGCAGGCAGCGGATATACGCACGGGTAGTAGGTGTCCGTAAAGCTCATAATCGTGTATGTTCAGCAGTGAGCACTGCTGTTGAAATAAGTAGGTGGTTCCGTATACTTAGCGCGATCAAAATTACAATGTCTCCGTTTACCCAGCGATGTCCTGAAAATTTGGTAGTTCTTTATAGCACCCACTGTCAAATTTAGTAAGTGATTTCCTTTAGTGGCCACTCCGTGGTTCCTTTATTAGGGAGCGGATGCTGCCATCTAACTTACTAAATTGTCCCCTTTTTTAAGCGCTGTTGAAAAGAGAGGATAGTTCGGTTATTTTAATGAGCGCTGCCGTAAAACTGTGTTTATAAGTATCTGTCCGAAAGCTAAGGGACTTTATTCAATCGGAGCTGTGGCAAAGATCATGGGATAGTAATATGATCAATTTCATAAAAAAACAATTAGGAAACCTTTTTAAAGTGGCTAGTTGGGCGTTAAGCGGTTTGAGCTGAAACTTGATGCCCATCTTCTTGTTTGTCGTGTAGGCAGAGGGACAAATTCCACTGACAATGAATTCACTCACTATTGGCGGTTAAATACAGAATAGTTTAAATTCAATAATGATAAACCTGCGAAATATATTGGATTACATTTACGGATTTAGTGGGCCTGGAAATTTTCTCTGATCCCGCTGGTACGGGGGCTTATAAGGCGGACAAATCTCCAGGTTTTCGGGTACCCGTCGGCTCAAGAAATTTTGCGCCCACACTTGCGGTGTACTGTTTGGTACTAGCTTTCAACTTGCTTGTGGGGTTTGAAATTTTGTGAGTTGTTTTTTCCCTCGCTGCTCACTCGTAATGGCGTTGGTCAACCGCAGCGAGTACCGTATTGAGATTTGTTTCATATTCGAAACTATTCCATTGTATCTAAATATGTTATACTATGCTTGTGGCCGATGTAAACTGGATGCTTCTCGGCGTCAATTGGGTTAGCATTTTATTATAATTATATACCTTTAATAGTTTATACATACCTGTCGTAAAGCGGAAGTCTGATGAAGGTCCAAGGCAACTGTTATTTTGATGTTAACATCATAACTAAAATCATCAGTACTGTTTTACTTAAGACGTCTACAGTAAGATAATTTTTATCGATAACTACCTCTGTACAATGATTGCTCAATCCTTTGTTGTCCAGTAGATTTTAAAAAAGTTTCAATTGATCAATATAGTCCGGTACATTTCAAAAGAGCTCTCATTGGTCAATATTCCTAATTATTAATTCAATCTTGTTAATTTGCGAACACTCGCAGAAAAATTTGTTGGTATAGGCGCCCTGGAACGATTTTGAGACTAGAGACAAGCTATGCTAAAACACATCGGGGCGCACAAGATAAGATAAATCGACAGTCCTTTGCTTAGGATGTCTATATACAGTAAGATATTTTTTACAAACGACTACCGCTCTACGATTGGTCAATATTTTGTTGTCCATTAGAACACTTCAATATACCTGCCAATGGTCAATTTTTATAATTATTATTAATTAGTTTAATATTTTAATTTTAATTCAAATATTGCGCCCAACAAAAATTTAGGGTATATATTTAAGGTATTGTTGCAGTAACTTGTTTTTCGCAACGATTTTATCACAGTTATATGAGCATTTGTGTGACAAAGAATTTTTGTCACGATTGTTTTAGATAATGGTTTGGTTCTTCGGCAACCCCTCCGTGTTCAATATGCGCCAGTCCTATGACTATAATAAAAGAAGTAATGTAGGTGCTTTAGATTAAAGTTGATTTTTAAAATAAACGTTTTTCAAAAGTATTCCTAGGTTGGCATAGTTGTTTAATAACATTGTGCTATCAAACACCCGGGACGGTGGGCAGAGGGGCAGCAACCCCACCCTCCCCCTCTATGAATTTAAAATGAATTGTGTGGGCACGTCTTTCTTTATTCAACCTACATTTTCTCAAATTTTTGTAGTTCAAAATTTTCCACTCCTTAGGTGGGGGATGGGATATGGGGAAGTAAATACGGGTTGAATAGGAGTCGTACCCCTAGGAAATAGCTCCCCTACTCCGTGTGGGTACCTATCCCCTAATGTGATGTATCTCCCGCCCCAGATGTGTTATATTATAACTTGTTCCAGACTCAAAATCATTCCCTTGTGGCTATAGCCACAATTTCTTGTACGACTGTTTACAAATTAACAATATTGAATTAATTATTAATAAAAATTGATCAACCATTGATCAGTTTGAAGTGTATCGGGCAACAAAATATTGACCAATTTAAACTGTTTTAAAATGTACTGGACAGCGTTGTTTTGACCAATTATTGTACAGTACATGCACTATAAAAACCTCATGTAAATAGGATTAGTCCACTTAAGTAAGCAGCAAAATTCTAGAGTTGATTTTAGCTTAAAAAAGAGTTGTGTAGTCTCCATTTTTGAACACAAAAAATATAAATTATAGCTATAACTGAGTAAAGATTTTAAAAACTGGACATGGGCAATACTAGGAAATTGTATCGGCTAGCCGGGTACCTCAGTATTTCATTTTTTGACGTTTCTTAAAATTTTGTTTCACACCTTACGTCTGTAACTTACCTTACGATTATATCTTATTAAGAAAAACAGACAATTTAACATCGTTTGTCGTTCTAGCCCTTGAATGAATAACCGTGGCGGTACTATCGACCTACCAGCAAAATGCAATGATGCATGAGCAACCATACCGGCCAGAATAATAGCCATGTCTTTGATGACAACGGTTTTTTATTGAAAAGGTTTTAGCTTGATATTTCACTATTTATCAACCATGCAAAAAAAGATAGTACAGCGTTAAGTGTACTAATAGTTTTTTATTACCTTGGTACTTCAACAGGGAATAAATAAATTTGAAACTTAAACATTTATCTTCACTTACGCAAAACCTTTTTAATTTTTATGTTTATTTCTGTAAGGGTCTGTCACCAATTAGACCTGTCTCTTCTACGGTACTGTATATAATGTGAATGTGGAAATCGAGTCTGTCGGCGTGTGGTTCGGCCAAATTGGGTTAAAATAAACGACATAATATTTCCTATATTTGAAAACTATAATAGGTAGTGGTAGTGTTGTAGAAAAATTTGAATACATAGGTATATAATAGAAAAGGCGGCTTATCCCTAAGCTTCTTTTGTCTGGATAAATGCTAGGCGCTAGAAGTTCCGACACGTGAGTCTAATCTCAATATTTTAAAAAAAACTGACCACCGAGCTTGAATGCCAGACCTGCCTGTATAGCCGATTTACATAGGATATCGATACATATGTTGATTTTGTATATGTATTAATATTTATATATATATTATAGATTGTAATCTTTAATCGCTCATGTCTCGATAACACAAATTTGGAGTTAGCATGTTTTGCTACGGGGGCGACAATATATATATGTAATGCTGTAATTGGCTAAGCTTCAGTTCAAGTAAAAGTGCACACATCTTCCCAAGATCTATACTCCTCGTCTCATGTTCTAATTCAGGATTACATTGATGCATCTAAAACTATGCAGACTAAATCATTCGGACATCAAAAACATTTTTACAAATTGGACATGCCATGACAAACCGAGTTTTTTTCTATTTTTTTACATCAGACTTGTCGTGATCTATTGGATTTGTTAGTAACTTTGTATATCTGCAGCATAGTATTTTCTGAGTACCAATTTTAAGGTAACATGCTCTAAGATATTCATTATGGTGTTTTGTATTAACCCTTATTTTGTTTGAATTGATAACATTTCTTGAATAAAAACGTACATGTCTTCAAGCTGTGAGCACTGGATTCGTCATCTTACTGGCGATATTGTCTATAACTTGCTCTTCTTACACTAGCAATAAAGGCTGCCAGAGACCCTACAATTACTACCGAGGTTGGTACGAAAATCGCACTTCGGAACCAGCTGTTCTAGCGGAAGCTTTATTGTTGGGTTATCTGTGTTGTGAAAGTATTGTGAACTTCAAAACAAACACCTTGCGGAAACCGTTCGGCATAACGGCTTTGAGGCAGAAGCACTTCAGAACCAGTTGTGAGTGCGGAAGATTATAGCTTAGTTTATCCGTATTTAGCCTTCTACGGTTTCTGCCATAGGTTTTATCCATTACAAGTGAAGAAAGACATCCCCCCTCCAAGACAATACTAGCTCATACGTTTTTCTGCCATTGTGACAGTGTGAATGTAAATGCTGAGTTGAGCGCACGACCTGAGTCTGGCTATCCGTTCGTATACTGGATATCTGCAAATTGAAAAATTGGTTCTTCCAGCGTTCAAGAAAAACTAGTGATATTAACTTCAATTCCAGCATCTGCATTATGAGGCGTTCAAGTTACAGTGTCTCCAACGTTTGGAACCTATGTAAACCACACAATGTCAGGCACACTGTTGACATCAAGGTGGCTTAGACACCCCATGGTTTTAGTTTTTTCTAAGGTAGCTAGTGACGCGTATTACCATTTATGGACAGTGTCACACACCATGTCTTCAGGCAGATTTATTGTCAGTGTTCGGAATTATTTGAACAATGTTCATATGGACTAGATACAAATATCGTAAATTTATGATAAACTACACAGGACATGTGACTAATAAACCACATTAGCTACAGACGTCGTCCGTTATAGTTAATTCGCGCCGAATTGGTAGCTAAGGGTGTGTACGACACTGTCAAGAAAAAATGTAGCAGCTAGGTGTGTGTGGTATACCATCGGCGATTGGTTTACAGTATGGGTGTCACCCTGACTGTGTAAACCAGTATATAACGTGCTAAAAGTCGGCATTAGATAGAGGGTAGTATTTCCTTTTTAACTTCTGTATTTATTATATATTTGACAACTAATTTTCGATTTTCATCAATAAAATACAATATTGATTTGTCAAATTTTGCTGGTTCCCCAGAGTTTACAGCATATATTTCTATGCAGATAACCTGAGTTAGCCAAGTAAATGACTTAATAACGAATGTTAGTTTGTGCAGGCAAAATCGTATATTTTATGACAACCTTTACGACAATTATTGATAGTAAACCTTATGGCCAATACTTGACTCTAGTGTTGTTCTGCTTTATCGTCTGATTTCGACCAGCGTTGGATGCCGATTAGGGTATTGCGCGCAACAAATCGTACCGGGTATCCTTTCTACGGTGTGCTGTCGCTTTTGTTTATTACATAACTGCAGCGGTAATATCGCACATTTCCGAATCACAATTTACTACAACTTAGTTGAGTGTTGCTATATAGGGCCTTTTGGACCGGTTTTTTAACATTAAAGTTTGCGATTTATATATCTTTGTTGAAGTACTAGCGAAAAATCAAACTGACATGATTTTGACATGAACTGTGATCCTGTGTTGCAATTATACAAAGTACAGCCTCGATATGTTCCTGCTGCACGAGTAAATATTATACCATGCTTGTAGTTGAAGGGTAGTTTGAAAAATATGTATTCAAACACGTCATATAAATAAACTCGTTTTCCCAGGAGTGTTTAGACGGATATTGAAATGTAGTTTAACTGAATATCATACACACTTATAGGATTAATCGTACCATTTGAAACATTTGTTCATTTTTCAAAGCATGACAACATTCGCTTCGCACAAGTTTTGTTTACAGTATTACTTAAAGTAATAATAGAGCAGCTTCAGCTACAACCGAGAATACAGAAAAAACTATGCTTTTGTTAAAACGTGATGTAGCCACTGTCATGTTTGCACTATGAATCGATGTAAAGCATTTTTTAATTAAGTGCATTTAAGTCATTTAAATATGTTTGTTCCAAACCACGTCGCGATATAATTTGAAGCTTAGCAGGAAATTTACCCACAGCAAAAATCGCTATTGCTTTACTGAGCTCTCTTGAAAAATCTATGCACAATCGAAATTGCCCATTCTATGGATAACTTAGATAGTAACGATCACTACTATGTTCTCGACTCAAGCCAGCGCAAAATATTTGGTATATATCCTGCGTTTAGTTTAAATCATTCCCGAGTTAAGCCTAAATGATCGTTTTTGTAATTTAACGCTTATAATGTAAAATAATACCACAGTAATGGACTTAACCCTTCGCAATGTATTGTAATATTACACGGATAGCATCTTCGTTCATGAATACTGTGAAATGATCCATATCCGGAAGCGAAAATTCAAACAAATTTTTTGTGCCGAACCGTCATAAGCTTCTTGCAGAATGGACCATACATATATTCTACGAGGTAGGCTTCCTTCAAAAATTGTCCAGTCTACATTTCGTAAATCTTTATTTACAGATAATGTGTGCATTTTACACCTGATTCCAAGATAATTTGCATTCGTAGTATTTAAGATTAGAGACTGATGTTCTAATGCTTGCTTTGTAAGCTTTACTTTAGAAATCTAAATTTTAAATTCATTTATTCGAATTTGATATTCTGAACTACCATCGTGTAAAAAGAACGAGATTGGTTGGACTTCTAACAAACTCTAATTCTATACGTGGTTTCGGAGATAAATACTTTGGGTTTACGTGTGAATCTGTTACAACTGGGAAATATAGTTCACATTTCTGAGACATCATGTTTGTATTCCGTCGTACACCTGGAGAATTGTCAGAGATTATTTGATTAAACATGTAAGATTCATCATTATCATGCATTGAACCAGTAAAATATTGCTTTCGATAATCAGCACTCGTGTGTAGATGATAAAGTACGTATGCCATCCATGGGTAATGCTTTGATTAAAAGTTATAGGTTCGCCGCTAGTCTGCAGCTCGACAGCAAAAAATAATACATAGCCAATCATATTGCATGGTATCACCAATTTATACATATTTATGCATATTTTTTCCATCTGACTGCAGTGCTTGTACCTCATAATAAGCATAAATTAGAGAAATTTAATGAAACATAAGGACTTTCGCTAAATTTAAATCTCGAAATATCATCAACGTCATAACTAGATAATGTGATTTCACATGCTACTTCAATAAGTTGAATTGAAAAAGCGCAGTCCTGTATAGGATAGAGTCTCTTTTCCCAGTTTAGTTTTTTATAGCCCTCACGTTTGCCTATTTTTCTGTTGTTTCAGATGTTGTGTTTCCTTTTAAGAGGTTTGCGTTTTCCAGAATTCAGTTTACGTTTTGAAGCGACTGAATTTATTTTATCTAGTTATAGCATTAAATCGCCTTAAAACTGCATCTTGTAGTTTAGGTGAATTGGAGCAAAGAGCAGCAGACATATATCCATGGAAATTTATCATTGCAATCCTTTTTAAGCATTTTATGTGAACCACTACCGCAGCAATAATTTCGATTTTTTTAATCTGGTTTGAATTCTACATGTACAACTTGAAACTGGAACATTTTCTGCAAGGTGTTGTTTAGTTGTAGATATACCGTATTACTGCAAATTTCTGAGATAACACGTAATATTTGTTTGTATTTACCGTTAAACAGTCTATCTAATATGGCCAGGAGTGTAAAATTTTACAAAGATGGCGGCGCGTTCGTACCTTTTGGGCTCGATTCAGGTATCGACGAGTTAGAATATGACGATAATAATGCGGATCCGGATTATCTTGAGGATGGTGCGAATATTGATTATGGGAACTCCGACGAGTGTCCCCAAGTCCAGAAATAGAACAAGTTAGTAGAAATGCACGTTCAAGCTATATTTTTAATGGTCTAATTGCGTTTTACTTCCATGAACAGGTAAAATTATAATGCAATAGGCGAACATTCACTGAGCATGTGGTCGATTCCAACTATGTTGTGCAACATGAACAGTTAATACGTATGACACACGTTTCTTTTGTCCTGAATGACGTTACGTCCGCCACAGTATCATTGTTTCACAGTAACATGAGTTACGTTAATTTTTGTAACTGATTAGAGATTGCACAAGCATTCTCACTGTTCTTTGTCGCAAGATCGACGTCCAGTCAGTGTTTCTCCGTTTGTAAAAATCGTCTTACTTGAATGAATAACTATTATTATTTAGTCTAATCTTACCTATAGTTTCATAAATCGCTGATTTGCAATACACGTGATAATGGCTTCGCTCGAACTACTACTGTTATAGTTCTGTTAGGGCTGTTGTTATAGACTATACCCTGACCATTTCAATACTGCGCTTGTCTAACGTATCTGTGATTTGTAATCGCTTTTTACATTACTTTCAGGAAGCTGGGGGACAGATAGACGCTTCACTATGGGTGGCTTTCTGCCAGCAGGTGCCGGAGCGTCAGTCAAAAAAGCGGCAACCCAAGCGGCTTTCGAAGCATCTGTTTCGATTGTTGCTGGCGCCAATAACTAGTGGCGTTGTCTAACTCTATGTGTCTTCCGTTGAAGAAATAAAGAATTTTTATGTTGTGATGTGGGCCTTGGCGATCGACGTGACAGTTTTTCAGGTTCAAATGTTGCTTGCAGCGTCAACGGGGGGGGGGGGGACAGATTATTCCTTTTATAGTCGGTCCCCCCACTGCGCCAATAGGTATGGTTTCAGAGCCACCGACTACAGACAATTACGAGTTAAAGCCATTATTTGGAAATAATAATTTTAAAGTGTATTTTGACAATTTTTTTACATCCCTAGAGCTGGTACAAGCCCTGACGCAGAAGGGTGTGCTATGCGTGGGTACGGCTAACTATGCTCGACTGAGGGGTTGCCCGGTTGCTTCACCAAAAGCCGCCAAGTTACCAAAAGGTGATTTCGTAAGGTTGACAGATGTGAATTCTAATCTTTGCGTCGTTCAGTGGAGTGATAACGGTGTTGTACAGCTTGTGTCAAATTACGCGGACATAGAGCCGAAAAGCTCACTGAAGCGATGGGATGCAAAGGAGAGACGACATGTTGAGGTACAAGCACCTGCTGTTGTGCGGGAATACAACATCAACATGGGTGGTGTTGATTTGTCCGACATGCTGGCCGCCCTATATCGAATTGATCACAGAAGCAGCAAATACTATATGAGGATTGTGTATTGGTGTCTCAACACTGCAGTATCCAACGGATGGCTTCTTTACAGACATCATTGTGAACAATTGGGCGTCCTCAAGAAGGAAGTACGGTCGTTGTATGATTTCACGCTGGAGGTATGCCAAGGACTGATTCAAGCTGCAATCATGGCTGACAGTTCCAGTGCTATTAAACGGAAGCGCGGACGACCTAAACATACCGAAACCTCGGAGTGTCAAACTGGAAGCGAAGGCGAAGAGACGATCGAAATCGAAAATCGCTATCGCGCGCGAAACCCCAAGCCATGCGTCGATTCACTACGAGACCAAGTCGGGCATTTTCCTGCTTTCTCCAACCGCAAGGGTCGATGCAAGATATGTGCGAATACCACAAAAGTGATTTGCAAAAAGTGTTCCACACCTGAAACGGCTAGCTTTCATCTATGCTTCGTTCCTGATCGAGATTGTTTCAGTGCTGCGCACGGTGACTGATTACTTCTGATATTAGACAAACATAAAAAGCATGAAAACATCTGAGACTTTTCAAATGTTGCCTTAATGCCTTTTTGACCTTTTGTTGACTTTTTGCCTTAATGTGCGTTGTCTAGCCATCGAACCTTTTAGTGATACTATTGATTTTGTATTTAGCATGTGATCACAAAGCGTTGCGAAAGCAAATAAACTAGAAAATCTACCTATTGATTGAAAAATAACTTATTATACTGTGGTCTAAAATTGAACAAGTGTCGTGCTAGTTAAGAACTTCTTCTGTAGTGTTTCCGCGCTATAGCTAATAAAGATAATGTTACAGCCTTATGATCTTAATTTCCGATAATGTTGCCTTAAGGCAACATTCTGTATCAGGTCACCACTGTGATGGCACGCTAATTATTAATAGTTTTTGTACTTTTGGCATCGAACTGAATATAATAAACAAATGATTGATTTTTTACATCTTAAAAACAAAAATCCTGTATGAAAGGGTTAAACATTCAAGCAACCTTTCAACGTTAAAATGTTCAAATTTATGTACTTGTTTAGAAATTTTGCTTCCAACACACGAACGTTACTAGCGCTATATTGTGTCGGAAATTCAACTCACGGATTATCCAAATTAAAAATTATATCAACCTCCATTTTTATTAGACCACACATTATTAGAAAAGCTTTTAAGCATGCTATTTGCAACCGATACATAATTATAATAGCTTTCAATACTATTACAACCTGTAATAATCACTTTACCTGATCTGAATATTAGCACTACATTCTTGTCAAATTTTAAAATAACTTCACGTTCGTACATCATTCGGAAAAGTGACTTCCATTCGTTATACTACATGTTTTTAAAATAAAGTTTTTCCCAGTTTGCAAAAGTCCAACTACATTTTTTATCGTAAAGCTAAACTGTGATAAACATCGATAACTTAACTTGAGGAAACTTTCACGAACTTGATTTAATACTAAGGAAACTTCGTTTTTCTGGAAGCGGTCCTTCTGGTAAAATAACTTGTACATCATTATGAAAAGTGACTTCCATTCGTTATACTACATGTTTTTAAAATAAAGTTTTTCCCAGTTTGCAAAAGTCCAACTACATTTTTTATCGTAAAGCTAAACTGTGATAAACATCGATAACTTAACTTGAGGAAACTTTCACGAACTTGATTTAATACTAAGGAAACTTCGTTTTCAGACCGGACACCAAACAATTTTTCCATTAGAAAATAGTAAAGCGGTACCTTCTGGTTTAAATTTCCAAATATCTCCACTGAACCTAATTACATTATAATAAATATTATCAATCTTATATGATAAATATAGCAAGTCTATGCTACAACCAATATTAAATAAGATAGTCGTATGCGTTATGAGCACTTGAGTTCGTCACTGATTTCCATCCACAACTGTCCTAAAATATTTTATCCCATCCATTGTTTAATGTCACGACTCGCTGGATCGTATATGCTCTTTCCTATACCGCAGTAGTTAACCCACTCCGAAGCTTCAGCTAATAACGCATTCGCGGTGCCAATAAGAGCTGATCTTATTATCGTACAACATTATCGTGTTGCAACCACTGTTTTTCATCAAAGTTTATAATTTCCCGACGAATTTTCTTTTGCTATGATGGTTTATATATTTATTATTGCGTTATTAGAAGCGTTATCATGAACATTGCGAGCGTTCTCGCTTTGGTACCACTTTTCCATACAATTGCATTTGACGCTGTTGATAAGAATGTTATCCACGTTAAAATTGGTAAATACACGTCACCCTGAGCGAAGGAGTACAAGTCGGGTATTATCAGCAGACATGTAGTATTTGGTACGCTCTATCGCAGTCACCGTAATCAAAACGTTAAAATAATTTTGGGATCCAGGTGCGGGAATTTATATAGATTTGTGTAGTATGTGCCGATTGATTAGTTAGCTAATATATACTTTCTCATGATGTCGTCATTTTATTTCTTCTCCCCGTCGAAATGCCGATTTTGGTACACCAAAGAGCAACGACCCAAATTTTCATAATCTGGTCGTGGAGGTGAGAAATTAACATCAGACACAAAATATTTAACAAGACCAAAAATTTTGAACCAATGGTTTTATCCGGGTAAATAATTTGATTGTTATGATTCAGATTTAAATTTTCACACCATTCAACACTAGTCTTGCTTTGTTTCTTAAATTTTTAGGAAACACAAGAGATAGATCATTTTTCTACTCATGGGACTTATATAAAGAAGCTTCATTTTTGGTTTTATCTTACCACCCGCCATTTCGTATTACATCAACCCAATTTACGGGAACTATAGCCATTTTATGTGTCATGTATTTGCTGAAATAACCAGTTAAGTATTTAACAAGTTTTGGTTTTAATATTTTTCGTTTCTAAAAAACTGGTATTTTCTTACTTGCGAGCTTTTTAAGAATTTTCCTACGCGTCTTTGCTCTCGCTAGCGCGTTGTGTGCTATTTCACAAAACGCTCGTATAAGTGAATCTGGTGCAACTGTTACTATCGCTGCGACAACTCTTGACAATGATTCGTTCAAAACCTTTAAAGAAATGTTATGGTTTATATAAGTTGCTACATTTCTTCTACATCTATCGAACATGTACAGCTCCTTTCAAGCATATACATACAAACGATCATCATCGGGAAATATATTCTGCCGAACCCTCAATATATTTTCTGTTTTTGCATTCAATTCTAAGAAAAGATATCCATATGGCGTCTTTGTTGCTTGTTCGAAAGCGCTAACGAAAAATTACGGTTTTGAAGATAATATTTGTCGTCCTAGTGTAAAAATTATAGACTGATTTCGAAAGTTTGGAAAAACCACCAGTATTTGTCTGTTGCGTGTAATGGTTCACATGTATTGACTTTCATGGTATAACTTTTAGACAAATATCATACTGAGTTTGTTGTATCTCATACGTGAGAAAGCTGTAGCAAACTTTTGGTTACTTGCTGCCTCGATCATGAGAACGTCAAAAATACAGATTGTACGACAGTCAGTTACGGGGAATCTGTGGGAATACCTTCATACGGTTCTAAATTTGGTATTTCACCTGCAAATTTCTGATATATCTTGAAATGTACTATAACAAAACAAAATCTTGCTCACTGTTTGATCGAAAGGGTTATGTTTTAGCAAACGAGTAATCCATTCAGTTTTTCCACACACACTTTGCTGTCTTATAACACACGTGAATGGTAATTCCAAAGGTAAAAGCACATTATCAAGATTACTACTTTGAACAGCAAAGTGAGAAACTGGTGATAAATTTTGCGGTTGAGCTCTACAAGTTTTCTTATGTCTATGCAAATGTTGACGAGAAGTATAAGCACAATTACAGTTAACACATCCATAATCCATGTTTGTTGTTAAATTTATTTATTGCTTTTTAAGAACTTTCATATATAGCGTAGCCCTATGCTGTATCCCTGTATTCGCAATGTTTACCCATGTATGTGCCCATACGTACCCATAATGCGTATCCATATGTGCCTCACTTTATACTCCTTATATTCGTGTATACTTAATGTGTACCCATATTATCTACCGATACGTAACCATACATGTGACCTATGTACCCATATATTCCTATTATGTACCCATATGTCCCTCTGCGGGTAACATTTTGTAGCCCTATATAATTCGTAACTCTCGTCCATGTACTGATGAGTTCATTATGTTGGGGTACCCCAACCACTTTACTAAGTACTTTGTACTCCTTTTGTCTTAGGTTTACGAATAATTCTCTTAGATTTATATGTATCATCTGCGACATAAACTTTTTGCAGGCCCTGAGTGTAAAATCTGTCCAAGATTGTTTCATTACTAGCATCATTTATCTCATATACTGGCTAGTTAAACGGGAGCTGATTGCTAATTGTAAATACTTCGCGTGATCAAAGTTGGTTGAAGCCACGTTCAATAGCCAAACGTTCTTTGCTAACGCGCACAATATCAGCGAGCTGTGACTTGTAGCGAACATCAATATCATTCATTGGAAAAAGTTTCTAACGTATATCATCTTCATCATCTACTGTGACTTGAGAGGGACAGATCTATGACTATTTTCTGTATTTATGACTATGCTTTGCAAATCATCAATATGTAGTCAGTAATTGCGCGCCATCATGGACTTGTAAACTTTGCTCTTTAATGTACCAATGAATCGTTCTACCATACTTGCTTTAGTCTCCTTATTCTTTGCTATATAAATGTTTATTCCTATACTTTTGCAGTAGCCTATGTTATTAACAAATTCATTATCGTTATCTGTCTGAATCTTATCTGGCTTAGTATGTATATATAGTAAATACTTCTTTTAAAGCTGCTAGAATTGTGGAAGCCGACTTGTTTTTGACTGGTATCACCCATGTATACTTCTAAAAGCAATCAATTATAACAGATATGTACTTTGAGCCATTACTATATGTTGCAAGGTTAGACATGTCTCCTAAATCTGCCTTAAGCCCTTAATAATAGTACGACGGTGCCTAAACCTAAACCTTCATGATTTATGAAGCGTATTGGTTTCTTCCTCTTGCAGGTAATCTTGCACTGTTTTCAACTTTACTCTTAAACCGTGTTTATTCGCTTCTTTGTAATGTTTTGAAGCTGTCAAATATCCAGCTATACTACTTGGGTCATAATAGACACTTCTTAGTTTAGTATCCATTATAATATTTATCTAAGCTATCTGTTGTTTTTAAGATTGAATTAGCACAAACTATCTGAACAAAATTCAGTATTACAAAATCAATAAGCAAGCATTCATTTTAAACAGCTGATATAGTTACTATTAAACAATTTCTTCACATTGCTACCTATAAATGCAGGGTGTGCTAATTTAGTCGGTAAAATGTTTTCTGTGTAAAATCTAAATTTCAATACCAGCAAAATTTACCTGAAAGTTAAATAAAACCGGATATCGTTTAATGAGGCGTTCAAGTTAAGTCGTGTGCAAAATGACTCTAAGTTGTCCAACAGTCTCATGAAGCACACACCGTTTCCGCATATTACTTTTCTAGTGATGTTTCTAGTTTTGCATGAACAGTCTGCGTTGACTATGAATTTTGTCCTATATAGTGTCCCGAGACTATAGCTAAAACACGCGCCAAAATTTGAATTTCTTACATTGGCATCTGTCTATACTTGTACTTGTCCGAAATTTAAAGCTTCCCACGATGTAGCACTGCCAAGTTTTGAACTTCCTGTCTCGGCAAATGTTAAAATTTGAATTTCTATCGTCATAGTATAAATTTAATCATTAACTGCATACTATAGTTTGTCCTGTATAGTTAGCCTAGACTAGACAGATTGTCCAGAGAGCCAAATACGGCTGCACGGAAGAAACAATATCGCTAGCTCGTACTATAACAATATCCATTTAATCTACATTGATAGCCGGACAAAACTACATCAGGCTGCACTCAACTTATCGTAAACAAGTCATAAGCTTGTTGTGGTGAACTGTGTGCCTTCCTTAATGCAAATCTAAGAAAACAGGATCATGAAAGCTGTCCGCTTGAATCTCAGAAAAACACAAAAACATTATCAGTGTTAGAAAATACCCAACTTTTTAACTGACATTGCGCTTAATACATACCACCATACGTATTATAAGTCACTTTTTGAAATCTACAAAGGTTTCTACTTACTATCCCTCAACCTCATAAGCTTCATGACTATTAAAACCAATTATGCCTATCAGTCTAATTACCATATGTAAAAATTCCATTTTCTGAATTTCACAACCACAACAAATTACACAGAACTTAATTTTCACCATTATATATATCACGAAGCAAATTTAAAAAGCAACATCGGCAACGTTGCTCAGAAGCTGCTCACTCTCAATGTCATTAACTAGTTCTGCTATATCGTTGTGGTTAATAACATCGTTATTTAAAAGTTGTTCATCCTCAACGTCCTTTATCAGGTTTGTCAGATGATTTTGGTTAATCACACTATAATATCCATACGCTAGCGAAGAAATACGATCGTCCAAAATATATACCTTGTCATCCAATGCTGACAAGATAATTTTATTAACGGATACAGTATTTAAGGAATGTTTGGACGACATTATCATATTCATCTGGTGTCGTGCTTTACTTCCGCAGTAAAGTGTCCAATTAATTTCGATGATGTATTTCGTGTTTGACGACGTTCTCATTGATGTCCTTTGTTCACTTAGTTTGCTTGCCTTCATATTTCTTGATGCTGTACGTCTTGGATCGTAGACCAACAAACTCCACGATTGAAATGCTAGCAGTTTTGTCCTTCATTTTACCGGACCTTCTTGTGGAGCGAATGAAAAGGGTGATATTGGGAAGTGGGATGATGTTTGCAACATGTCGTTGTAGATGTCTTATGTTTCCACATCATAACACACAGAATCCGTGACGGTGAAAACCAACGTACAATTATTGCCGTACAGCTGCTTCGTGTATCGGTAATGAAAGTTGTACATTAGACATTTGGACAGGTCTAAAATTATGAAACCAACGTAGATTGGTTTGCACAGATGAATAGTTTTGCGCTGCATTTTAACAGCAACTAAATTTTCGCTGAAAATTGAAGACTCGGAATACCGGGAGTTCGCTACAAGTTTAGTATATGGCTGCTGACTTGTAACCACCTTGACGTCTACATACCCTCGCACATTTTCCTTTGTCTTTCTAAAAACAGCATTGTTTATTAGTTTGTAAAAATCTTTTTCAAAACCATTTCGAACCCTTTTGCGCATTTCGGTGTTGAGGGAAATATAGAGTTCTATCCACTTGGACTGGTAAAAGGAGACAGCACTGTGAACACACTCTAGTTCCATTCCTAGTGATAGGTACAATTGTAAATTGTGTAGATGTACGACCTTTTTTCTTGTTCCCAAATTGGAAACAAGTTTTTCAACCGACGTGTTTCATGTTAGCAATCGTTTCATGTTGCTGTAATAGGGAGACAGCGTCGTATCAGTAACCAGTATCCGCTCCAGTGCCAATATATAGTCATTGTGGAGGTTGTGAAGATGTACTGGGTAAACAAAATCTACCTCCAAAATGTATCCAATTTCACCGTTTGGATCTATGGTTGCCCAACTGTTAATGTCACCGATTTTCTTTCTTCCCATCCACTAAAAGGGGTGATGTGGGAGCTTTTGGATCATAGACCAACCATAAGGTTTATTTGCATCTAAATCAGTACATAAGTAGTGGGATTTGAAGTATCGCAGTTGTCGAAGTAAGGTTGTTTGCCTTGCAGTGTCTATGTGAAATTATAGAAATGCCATAACGTGTCCCTTGCTCGAAGAAGGAATACATATCTGCATCTGACAAGGGATCCAACGTGACACCTGTATACTTTAAACATCCATCCCAAGCGAAACTTGGAAGTGTTATATATGCACAGGATCCAGGTTGTATTTGTCGAAGCGGAGGAGACGAAAGTTATCGAAGCCATCGTGCAGCAGCAAAATGTCGGTTTTTAAATAGAGGTCAATGATATTGACCAAATGTTTCGACTTTCGTTTCGCTTCACACAAATTGAACGTGTGTAGTCTACATCGGAAGTTCCATCACCGATCAAAGATGAATGCGTTTGTGATGGAAGCAACCTCTCATCAAATTTAGTGATCATGTCCATGTATTCATAAGTGTAAAGTTCTTTACGAAGCATAAGTTCACGTTTGTAACCAAAAAACTTAGTCATTGCCTGGAAACCATAGACATCGCTTTGCTTCGTGGAGAGATGATGGGAGAAACTGGAACGTATCGACGAATCTAATTTTGTAACGATTTTGTGATTCACTGTCTCTGTCGTCATCAGCGGTAGTATCAACACATCCTAGAATAAAATTGACACCTTCGACAGCTTCATCCTAGCACTCGTTATTAACGTCATCATCTTCCATTACCTCACGCTTATTCACCTTTCGCTTGAAGGAAAACTCCATGTAGTCTTCCATATCTTTTCCTATGCAGTCCAGTCCAAGACCCATTTCACCGCATACCGAGAGCCGAGGTCCTGCATTATGAGACGACCATTGTATCGCCTCAAGTTGTAACAGCACTGTAACGTCTCGATTAAAACGGTAACTAATGTTGCACTTCAAGTGTGCTGTTCCATGATATCTGGCACAAAGGTGACAGTGGTCCTTTGCTATTTCCTCACACTTCATAGAACGACCACATGAATAGCAATATGTCGAATTAATAAAGTTAATCATATAATTGTCAGTCATTAGTAGCGGTTACTGTTCGTTGGTATATTTAATTTGAAATTGCTTGGTTAACTGAATAACATTACGCAAAATCGTTTTAACTACATTAGGACCACGGTAAATGATTGGGTTTCCGATTTCCACACGATCGCTACAGCATCCGGAACTCCTCAGTAACTCATATCCACACGGTACGTGTCTTTGATATGGGCTGATAAAAGATGTCTTTGTAGGTGGTGTACAAAAATGAATTTTTCGAGTACACATTCAGAATCTGCATAAATTACTCATAGGGATCGCTCCATACGATGTAAAGTTGGTAAATTTGAGAGTGCAATTGTTCGGCGAGGTGTTGATACGCGAGAATTTGTCATTTCGATATTTCTGGCTGTGTTCATTACGTTGCTCCATTGAATAGCAGGGGATAAGACATTTATCACAAAAAATATTTTCTACGACGATAACGTCGCTGATCATGTAGTAAAGCGTCAAGACTACGTACCAAACAGCGATGATTGTCACACAAACACACATGAATATGCCGTCTGTGGTTGGCCTTACATATGTACAAGGGAAAATCAATCCTATTCCCTAGTCTATATACATTAATAACGATATTATCCTGCCTTTCAAACAATGGAATGTCTAATAACTTGACGGGATAGTCTATTCAGGTCATATTATGTCAGTTTTATATCGCTCGTAGTTGTTGACAATCGTGAATGATGCGTATGGTTTATAGTGTGCAATGCTGCTATGCCACTCTAAAGGGAGCGTCGATTAACGTTGTTTTGGATATTGATCACAGCACGTTTGTTGCGGATATACAACGGAAGTTGTTTGTATGTGGATCCGCGAAGAGGAGGGTAGACGCTAATGTGCACTTCATCGTGTTGCATATCCTGCGGAATCCCACCAAACCCTTTGCTTTGGAAATCGTCCAGTTTCTTTACCATGTCATTAAACATGATGCTAATTTTGTCATCGATATTTGAACCCGGTAAAATGGAACAAGATTTAGTGTTGAAATGTGCTGTCATCCGCTACCCATCCAGTTTACACAGTACACGCTGAACGCTAATCGACAACTTTATACCTCGTCGTCGCCCTTTTTCAACCAGATTTGTCAAAAGTCTTTTTGATTGATGTGAAACTACGGACAGGTCAAGAATAAACTCATTGGGTACCAGATAGTAGCTGGTAATGTATTCCTTGAGTGCATTACAGCAGTTTGACATTGTAGTTCTGATCAACAACTTATGCATGTTGTTTACAGCTGTTGATTGCATTTGTCATAGCCATTAGGTCATGCAGATCGTGTTCGATGTGTCGTGCAATTTGATAGTGGTTTATCCACCATATCCTGCACCATGCGTTGTAAGACATCTAGGTTCGCTGAATCGTCCTCAGTTGTTCATTGCTGTTGCCGCAACTTTGCACCAAACGTTGATGGAATTGACACCGATGACCGGTGCTGCATTGCGCTAGATATTGATGGACTGAACGCCGACGACTACTGCTGCATTATTGTGTTAGTCGATGATGGAATTGACACCGACCACCGGTGCTGTATTGCGCTAGATCTTGTTGCAATTGACGTCGACTGCTGTTTCAACGCCGTGTCAAAGCTTGACGTGATGTTGACGGTTCATCAAAGGTGAGGAATTCGTCGAGGTATTTACGCTGTTTTTCAGCATGCCGTTTTAGGATCTCTTTGCGAAAGAATGTAGATCCTTGACACTTGACACGCATGTTGACATGTACTGAATTTATATGTCTGGTTAAGTGGTATTTTCGTGAGAAAACTGTGTTACACATATTATACCCTAACATTATTTGTAAGCATACGATTGATTGAATAGTATCTGATACTAGTGCGCTCGGTTAGAAGCTTTCTGAAAATCTGAAAAGATCAATTGGGCTAAAGGTATATCAAGCAGAAGATTGTGTTGATATGTAAAAGCGTTCATCTACGTCATGGTAGAAGTTGGGTGGACTCGCTATGCGCTGCGAGCGACAAGTCAAAGACGCATCTGAATAAACCAAATAACGTGGAAAATATTAAACAATTAAGCTTTTTCAAACCACCTTTCCAAAGGCATAAAATTTCCTTGAGTTCTTGGGAGTTTAGAAATACTTGCATATGCAATTAAATGAACCACTTCACCATTCCCAGCTACCTCTAAAACCTTTGGGTCATAAAAAAATTGAGCAATTTAAAACTTTTCAGAAAACCTCAAAACCTTGCATGGTTCAGCTGGGTATTCCAGTTATCTATTCCAGTAACGACATTTTCAAATGTCTATATCTCAAATACGTTAAACTGTATCATTCTTTTCACCAATCTCAAAAACTTTTATAAATATCACATCGTTCTATATAAACAACATGCTTCAAACGTCATATTTCAGGACAGCGAAACCACAATATTTTTGTTTCATTATATTAGGTATCGACAATATGCCAGAAAAGTGTTCTTCAGCAAAAGCCGTACAATTCGCCGAGGGACGTGAGGTCAGATTTCATTCGTCATGTAATTGAGATGGTCTAGTTAACCAACAGTAAATAGCACCTATACTTAACACTCCCAAGAGCATATATTCTTATGTGCAAAAGATCACATGATAACCTGTCTAAAGATAAATAAACACGGTTAACTCCATAAATATTCTTATATATATAATACTGGTGACTTTTGCAATAAAGATATATCATACCATTCAGCAGATTGATAACCTGTAAGCTCCGCGTCACAAATTGCATCACCGTTCTTTAGTAGTCAAAGATGTATATACATATATAGTGAAAATCTGGCCTTTTGATCTGACAATGACGATGTCAATGTTTCCTTTCACAAACGCTAAACCGTTCACTTTCTGTTTTATCTATAAAAATAGCGGTGAAACGTTACCTCACTCAGCATGTTTACAAAAAAGTCAGTGGGAATTGAGTGGGGTTAGACTCAGTCGCGGCAAGATGAAAGAGTTAGAAATAGTATAAACAGAGATAAGACTTAGATCCATTCTCATTCTTATCACTATCATTGCAATTTTTGTTTGCAATAATGTTTTCTCAATCGATTCGCCTGCATGCGACTGTAAGCTGTCCAAGCACTTTCGTCAAGGTCACTCGGCTCCCAATTCCGCCAAAAAATCCTGGTTTAATAAGCCCGAAAAGACTGTCCAGCGGATTTGGAAACAGGGTTTCCAAATAAAATGTCATAACCGCTTACGCCGTGTGTTCTTAAGTATTTTTGATCGAGCAATTGCTTTACGTGGCTACACTGGCCAGCCTGCATGTCACGCAATGGCGATCGTTCAGGACTACATCAACATGACTGCCTTTTTGGTAAGTTCTGGTTCGGAGTTGGAACTAGATACGGATAAAGAAATGCAGAGACACCGGCGTTGAACCTCGGGAGACATCCACCCATTATCAGGGAAATCGAAAAAAGAGTGGAACATCGCTACGTCAGTCGCAATCCTGGAACCCTTCGGGGGAGTGTGTAGTGCACCCTTTTCGTAATTAAAGTATTTCTCAAGCCGTGTTCATACGCTTTTAATAAAGTGAGTTCAAGTTTCGTTTGGGAAAATGACCTATAGTGGTATTTTACTAAAAAAGTACTGTGTTTATTCCCCACGTTTTCGATTAATGCCGCGTTCACGTTAAGTTGCGTGCAGCGACTGCACACCGTGTCACAAATGCAACAGCTTTGCCACGAATTAAAAATTGTGATTGTGGCAATTCTTTATCTCTGCCACGAAAACGTGGCAATACATATGCAATTCCACACGGCTTGTGACCTAAACAGTAGAAATGGCACAGCGTGGTGTGGCAATGTCATTGTACTGCCACGTTTTCGTGGCAATGGCGCTACACATCCACATGCCGTCGTGGCTTTGGTGCAGCAACAACACGTTGTGGCATTGGTAAAGCACTGCCACACTGTGGCTTTGCTAGTAGAGTAAGTAACTACACGCAACTTCGGTAAGGCAATACCCTAACGTGGAAGTCCAAGGGGGAAGTTGGGTCCCTAGGGTCAGGCCTTCGGCCTCCGAGGGGGTAAGTCGGTCCAGCGGGGGTAGGCACACCACTTATGTGCTCGGACCCTGCGGCGCTGTTAGGGGGATGGGAGGCGATTATTCATGACGCTGACGGTGAGTAGCGGTGCACGATTCCCGTGGCTGCTGTGACCGAGCTTCGGCGTGAATATTCAATTGACAGTTTGTAGCGGTGCACTGTGCGCATGGCTGCTATAACTGTGTTTCATCGTGAATAGTCCTCTAGATAATCAATAGTTCAAGTCATACAGCGGTACTGCTGCTATAATTTTGTGAGATAATTTGCAGACAAACTTTTACTGTTAAGTTGGACATTATTATGTTCTGGTTGAAACAATGCGACAGCCTGAGAAAAAGTTGTGTAATGAGCGGCGCTGGCATAGTAAACCATGGTTTTCCTGGAAATGTATGGCGCTAGACATACAATGCACGAGCTTCGCAGCACCATTATGGCAGCCGTGGTCTTGGAGTAGGAGTCTGGTGCGTCGTGTATGGGTGCGGCGCCTGCGTCAGTTGAGAAACATGTCATGGGCTCGCTGCTTCGTGCAAGAGCGAGGGGCGTCCTTCGCCTTAATACGGATCCGGCGTCCTACTTCCTTTGTATAGTCTTTATCCTTCATGGGGAATATTAGTTCCGCCAGTTCTCAGACCCCTTTTCACTAACGGATGCGGGATTGAAAAATTTCCTGCGTTACATACGAGATTTGATACTTTGCTCGGGTACACTGAGACATAGTTTGTAGGTTGTCAGACGTAATAAATTTCAGTATAGAGTGGCAAACCACACAACTTCGGTTATTGTCTTAAGTACTGCGCACTTTGAATTTCGGACATACTCTTATAACAGGGCTGAACGCAGATCCAACAGGGGCTGTTGCCTCCCAAGGTAATTTCAATTAATTATTGCATTCAGTGTTTGTCGCGTTTTCACCAACTGCTGCTGTGCAAATATCAGCAAACAATCAATGAAGTTTTTTTGATCTATATAAAACATGGTTCTTGACTGGTTGTCTAGGTGCATATACACTATCCGGCAAAACACATATCTTCTTGAAGCTTAGTTAGCTAAAGACCTGACATGTAAAATGTGTAAAGTTGAGCCGAATTCAAAGGGAATTTGTGAGACATGTAAATGCATTTGGTAACATCACTGGCTTTAGAACTAGAGAACAGGGTAAAATGAATCTAGTAACTTAGCTAAATTGTAATGGACGTTCCGGCTTGTTACGCTAGCTCGTCTCCTATCAAGGTCTGCTATGAACTCGGAGATGTCTGAAAGGCCTCCAAGTAAAAGAACAATTCGTTTGTAACTTAGGGTGTGTGAATCGGTTGACCCGAAAGATTCCTCGCGCAACCCTAACCCGTAACGCCATTGGCTCGTGTTTCCTGGACCTACATATACATAACTTGTCCGCCGTTCTCTTATATTTTCGAGTGTGCCTTACGTAACAGCTTTGTGTATTGCCATGCTTTGTCCGATAGCGATTTGTGTGTTTTCAAATTGTGTTTGTATAAAATAAATTAAAATTTTATATTTATAATAATAATTTTCTAGGATGAATTACGATAATTATAACAATTGTCATTGATACGGAGGGAGCGTTCGATACAGCGAGTTGGCAGACAGTTGTTTTATTGGAAGTTCAAAAATTGCCCTCTTTATGGCGGTGGATATTAAGAGAAAACAATATTATAAATTGTAGAGAGGTTGTTAATTTTAGGCGTTTGTAAATAGTTAATTTCACTTTATGCTCGAACATTGGGAATATTACATTGAAGTCTGTATCGTTCACCATACCTATCACTATGAACTGTTAAATCAAATTGTTTGACAATCCTAAATAAATAATGTTCGTGAAGTGAAGATACATGAAAATTTTTTGTACATTTCCCAGCAGGGAGTCTAATGCAGTGGTGCGTCTGCACTAACGCTAAACTGTAGTATTATACGTAGCGATGTAAAATCAAGACCATGAAGGTCCAAATAAAAGACTATCATTACAAATTAATATTTTCTTGAAACATATTTTACCAATAGCATTTATGCCAAGCATAGCAATCTTATAGTGGGAGACAAAATCTTCAAACATTCTGACAAGTTCGGAATCACCGTTTCTGTTCTTATTTGCCTGGATACATTGGTTTTATCTATATTATTACGTTCCTGGGCAGCCTAAAATACAGCGTAGCTTGCCACTATATAAAAGAATGTCTTTGCCGAACGACTTAATCGCACTATATAGATGACGCAATTTCGGCGGATTTCAATGGCTGGAGTTCACTTATATGGTGTTTTAAAAGTACAGTAGAGAGTTAGACGTTGGGTTTAAAGCATTGGTTGTCTTGTCTATATAATTGAATATGCGGTTGATATAATAATATATATCATACGGAGAGTTCCGAAGTTCCACAAGGGGGATCACGGGTGCTACGGAGAGGAGGTCCTCCCGAGGGGGATCTGCCGGTCGGCGGGGAAGAACGTCTGAAGGAACACATAACCGGTGTGCCTCCCCCGGACCACCTCAACGACGCCACCCCCCTCCCACCGGAACGCCCCCTCGAGGCCCGAAGGCCAGCCCTGAGGATCAAACTTTCCCGTTGGACTCTACTAGCAAAGCCACAGTGTGGCAGTGCTTTACCAAAGCCACAACGTGTCGTTGCTGCACCAAAGCCACGACGGCATGTCTATGTGTAGCGCCATTACCTCGAAAACGTGGCAGTACAATGACATTGCCACACCACGCTGTGTCATATCTACTGTTTAGGTCACAAGCCGCGTGGAATTGCATATGTATTGCCACGTTTTCGTGGCAGAGATAAAGAATTGCCACAATCACAATTTTTAATTCGTGGCAAAGCTGTTGCATTTGTGACACGGTGTGCAGTTGCTGCACGCAACTTAATGTGAACGCGGCATAACTGAAGTTATTTTTAATGGTCGAAAGTAACATAAAGTTGAGACATTGTATTTAGAAAAGTTTAAGAGATAGTGCACTCAACATTGTTATAGTAATATTCAACTGTGAAAGACAGCAATCGTTTTAAGAAAAACAGTAGCTGTATATATTTGTGACTTGTTCACTTAATGTTCTTCACATTACTTCCGGGTCAGAATGGTAACAGACATTTTCAAACCCAAACAACACCAACTTACTCTTGTAAAGTGGTATAGGACAGTTACAACACGTGGAATAAGTGAAAATTTTCCCACTGCAAGCAAAATATCCGAGCGTGAAGCACATAAATTGAAAACAGGGCGAGTTATTTGTGACAGATGAGAACCACAGAAAATCAAGTAAGTTACCTCTTCCCACTTATCTAACAAGGTATGTCAACTAAATCTAATATATTGTTTTATTTCGTTGCTTTTGTAAATCTGCATGAAGACGGCATCATATCTGCTGACGTTTTGATCAGTCTGAACACATTACGAAAGTTTTTCCCAAAATTGTGGTAAAACACTTTATATGTTCCCAGCTTGAGTATATTTTATACTATGTGGAATCAAAATGCAAAACTAAGAAATATAAAACTGTTTAACCGGTGTGTTACTTCCATAAGTCGCACAGGGTTTACATAGCAAAACAAACAAAAACAATACTAATGTTTTGATTACGAACATTAGAGCCAAAAACTTACACCATATGGTAGTGCACTGCAGTTGCCTTAATCATTACTATAAACTATATATGTAGTTACTACCGAATTTGACTTATCAGTCATGAGCATTATAGAGCTTTCTTCAGAAACTTATCCACAATTCTCCAACAGTTGCAAGATTTAACATTGAGGTGGCAATATTTTCTGACCAAAATTCAACTTGCGTAACTAGATTTAATATTGATGACCAGCTTTAGCATCCTAACCAAATAATCACTGTACAAAATATACCAAATCGAGTAAACCATGAAGCGAGTCAATTGTGAGGTAATTTCTACCTTAGAGTTTTATACTTGCTTGTTAGATGTTATACTTAATTTCATATGTACATAATTTATCTGTCACATATCTTCACCTATGTTGTAAATTATTTCTCATCTTGCAGAATTGTTCATCACAGTTGAAACTGTACTTTTGTTGCATTCTTTTGCTGCAGACAATAAACTGTAACTGCTAGATTAAATTTTTTTACCATAAGCGAGATATTAACAGGAATATATAGGGTTACATAATTAAATTTTGGGAAAGCGTTGTTGGTGCTAGTTAGAGATGCAAAAATATAAGGGCGATTTTAGTAAAATGTCCTCTAATACACATTTTTCTAAAACTAGAAAACTATGTCAAAAAATCCTGAAATTCTGACAGAATTTTTTTGCTTCGATAAATCTAACACTTATTGTTGAGTTATAATGAGTAAACTGACTTGTTAAGATAATATTTATATTACAATTCCTCAAACTTATATGTTGATTCATTAAACTCGTACGCGGGACGCTTAGAAAATTACGGCTGTATCCCTACAATGATGGAAAACTTCTGAAATAGTGTTACCGTCATTCGCAACAATAACGAAACACACTTTTCTATCCTCAATACAATGTATGGACACTTAAATATATATGTGCAGCTAAACACCAGTTAAAGTTTCACTGTTTAGAAAATATAAGTTTAGAATCTGACTTATTTAAAACGAAGACTTTGACTGTGTCTAACTGATATGCCTCACTGCCCGAAATCTGTTGTTTCTATGAAGATCTCCTACTATATGCTGTGTTTGAAGTGCTGAGTCAGCAACACTTGCCTGCCGTGCAAGAAAGCTAGCTACAATGACAACATGTTGCTTGTGGCAAAATGCGATTAAAAGAAAACATTACGATTTTAAAACCTGTATCTCTAATGCCGTCATAATCTAACGTGATAATATCACGTATATATGTTGAATAGTATAAACAAGTGAAGGCTTAGCAAATATCGCTCGCCACTGTTGCAACGGAATACCACAATGCACGGGCAAATTTAAATTGCGAGAATTTTCATCGTGCTTCGCCGAAAGCTAATGTGATTCCATTTTTCGGTGAACACAAATTTAGTTTGTGCAAAATAACAGAATTTAGGGGTATTGCATTACGGTTGTAAAACGTTAACGAACCAAAAATGTTCTGCTTGCCAATTGGTACAGAAATGTTACCCAACAGCTTACCAACCATTTGAGGTTTCGACCCAAAATTTTTCCCTACTAGTGAATGTAAAAATGTCTGTTTCGTATTTCATATATTATAATTTAAAAAATGTTTGTGAACAGTTTGAACTTTCAGCAGCCAAATTGCAGTAGCTATAACTGTGGTATATAACAGAACAATGTTGAAAATATGTTCCAACATTCTGCACCGTGGAACGTGAACTGGTCCATTCATGAAATAGGTACAGTCGTTAACAAACGAAGTGTGGACCTTACCACTATCAGTCAGTCAAAATCTAAACACGTCGAAATTCGCTACTGAAATCCGAATTTTGTTCTCTAACACCATTTTGTATATCTTGCCATAAGAAACTGGTAGATCTCACATCTTAAGTTTGCTCATGCATGATTAAAGTGCTTCCTTATGTTCCTGAAGGAAATTCGCTCGATTTATGATACTGCTGCAGCAAACTTACTTAAATTCCCACGAGATATTTTTTGATGTTACAGCTTGACTTTTGCCTAAAGCACTTAACACATTTTGTAATTCTAAAGAATTCTAAAAAATTGCACTATATTAAACAAACAAAATGTAGTTTTAAGCTGTGTAAAAAATAATTAACAGTTACGTACGTTTTCAATGTAATCTTTTTGGCATGCAATGCCAGTTTCAATGTATTAAAATATTTTTGCTTCCTAAGCCAACATAGACTGCGTAGATACTACCTATTACTACAACTTTTGAAACTTGAAGATTGTACTTTATCAACTCGGCAACCTGTACTTTGTAGAAGACAACATTAACTATTACTGAAGAAGCAGAAGTGTAGCAGCACCAATTTTATTTAATAGCGCGATTATCAACAGCCAACTAATCCAAATCTAAAAGCGTTGACCATTATCATCAATTTAAAAATAAAACTTATAAACGATCGGAGACAAATTACAATTTGTCGCTGTTTTCAAACACATCTTAAGATATGTCGATGTAAAAGTGAAACGTATAGTTTGTATGCAGTTTGTCGTTGTATGCAAAGACACTCTGAAGATAGCTAATTTTGATTTAAAGTATTTTTAGCGCTGCGATACATGTTTTAACTTCAAATATATTTTTACTACCTCCGACTGAGAACATGCAACCCATGTCTGATAACTGACACCATAGTTCTCTCTCGTGAAGCCTTGTTTTATAAAAAGTATTCCTTTAAATTTAGCCACGACTGTATAGCATGAAGTTATTTGACGTCAATATTTGATTTTACTTGATCTTTAATTGCTATATTGCTATTTATATGTTGAAAAACCCTAATAATTTTTTCTTTGGGACTGAACGTTTTGTACACTATAGTTACGGATGCACATCTATCCAGTGGCGTAGCCATGATTTTTGATTGGGGGTCCTATAAATTTTTACCTGTGACATCATTGACCCTGGGCATTAATCACAGTCCGCGGCGCTTTGTGCTTGTTTATATCATAGTTCTCTGTGACTACGCATACGCGGATAGAACTAAGCGAACTGAAACGATTTAGTTCTAGGCTACAGTAAAGGCTAGAATTTTACCTAGAATACTGATTATTGTCCATTTGTCACAGAGCGTAATATAATGACTGCTAGCTAATTTTAGTACCAAAACTGCATCTTATTTTCTTTCGAAAAAAATCAAGAAAGTTTGAGTTTCATAAGGCTATATTTCACTAGTTATGATAGCATATGAGTAAGTTTATGTAAGTGCAATATTGTAATCCGTTGCCAAGGACGTATTCATCTCTTCAATTTCTCAAATAAACTATACTCAGCCTTTTCAACAATATTGCTATATGGTGGCGATTGGTCTAAATTCGAAACAGTACGCCTACAAGATGGGTAGAATATTGATGGTACTTTGATGAGGTAACGCAGCCTGGAAAGTATTATAGGGACACCGTGTAGTATATAGTAGCACTTAGTAGAACTATTCAACTGAATCAAAGCTGACAAAAACACGAAAACGTAAGACAAAGACAAGACAGTCAAAAGCTATGTAATGTACAATGTTTGAAATGTTGTGAAGACTGTTCAGTTCTATCACCCTGTAGGCAGAACATGCTTTATTCGAACAGGCTTTAATAATTTTTAGTCGGATTTGATCGGGGGGTCCCAGGACCCCCAGGACCCCCCTTGGCTACGCCTATGTATCTGCCCCAGACTTTGATGTGGATTGCGCCCTACGTATTGATCCTATGATAACCTATTGGCCTAAATCTCTGAGCCTATTGCAAATGATCGACCCTCAAAGGAGTCTGGCACCCGGTTTGAAAGACTAATATCACCGGGGGTTCCATAGGGTGCACGGCTATCAGGATGTCCCACGAGATCACAAAAACTTGAAAATAAATACTGACTTTATTTATATGAATACACAACATTCAACATTGACTCATTCAACATGTAATCATGCAATACAAAACATTTACACAATACACAACATTCATTATTTCGCTTGTCATTTCTATGTAATTTTTTTGAATACCTGCGATTTCACGCTGCTAAAATACACTGTTCTACAACTTAATCCATCTTCCAATTTGTTTAGTTTGTGCAAATTCAGCCGTAAATAGGACTAAATATCTGTTACACAGCGTATTCTGTTCAATAACATATACGCTATACTTAAAAAATGATGTTTCTGCTGAGAAATAATATACGGAACAAATATTGTTCACCGTTCTATAAACAAATGTATTACGCCAAGTGTCTAAGATTAAAAAACAATGCTACTAGTATAAATATTGTTTGTTGTATTCTGAATAACAATTCATAACACAGCATGCATCCCAGGTTGCTCACTAAACACGTAGTGGGTTATAAACAATAGTCAAGGTCAAACGTAATATAAACATTGGAAAACAACTATAACAGCATAACAATAATTTTTTGCAGAGCTCCTAATTGCTTAACTTTTAAATACACATATCAGTATTACTGAAAATGGAACGGTAGAACAAAAATAATATTTGACTTATATTATTTAACCCTCCAAGGACTGCGGGGGGGTCTGAGAGGCCCCTGGCCCTGTGTTTCATTGACAAAAGCTTACTGTTTAGAGCTAGATTGCTGCAATTCAGTGAGAATCCATAATTCACTCAGACGCTAGTTCTGCTGCTTTTACAATTTTGATAAGTTGTCCCGTTCGACCCAGGGCCTGACAGACCCCCCTCAGCCCTAGGAGTGTGCAGGAATTTAGTCTTCAAGTATGTAAATTTTGTACACCCTTTCCGGTCTGAGGGGGGTCTGACAGGCCCCCGTGATCATATTGCACTGTATCATACTATTTTCAGGTCAGTAAGTAAAATATATAATGGTACAAAACATCGTAACTATCTTTTAATGTTGATAGCTAACCCAGAAATCCATAAAAGAAGCAATCATAGTTACTTTTCCAAAGGGGGCCTCCGAGACCCCCCGCCAGTCCTAAGAAGGTGTGTGAAAAGCCCAGTCCTTGGAGGGTTAAGTATCTGAGTAGTAACAGGCCAAAACATAAACAATGCTAATCCAAATAACACCCCCGCTTCTAACCCTCAACCCCGCCGGGCGGTGGCTCAGAACCAGCGTTTTCATCTACTGATATCGGAGAAATGGAAATAACTCTTTAAATTAGATAGGGTATCAAAATTGACCGATTTCGGCCAGGTGAGACTAAAGGAAGAGACCCTAATTTTCAATATACCGAAAGCCGTTATTTCACGTGTAACCCCGACGCTTTTCCTATACCAGGTACTACATTTGCTCTAATTATATATATGCAGAATCCATTTGTCTTTTCGGTAAGTTTCTAGCCCAAAATTGGCATACGGTGATAATTTCAGCACCGGCCGACGCAGCTCGGCCAGCTGGCTTGGAAAATATCCATTTTGACCACATTTATACGAATTTTTTGTTACCTTTGGCTCCAAAAAATTTCAAAAAAAAATTGATAAATCTGTAATTTTATAATATCATTCAAACCGCATCGTCAAGCTGAGTCAAACCTTCCTGATCTTACCATTACAAAATACGAAAATCTGCATCCTCCACGATGATCAACAACATCCAAGGCCGCCGGCCGCGGGTATATGTGTATCCATCAGGACGAAAGAGGTATGTCCCATGTATTTGCTACAATTGCTAGGATAAAGCAACAATACTAAAATTACTAGATAATTCACAGAAATACGCTAATTCACCAAGCGGTTTTGTAAATCGAGAACTGTCCGAGATAAACGATGCCACACGGTCGAGCATAGTGCATATCGAGAACGCACTGCTGCAAATAGACCTTCCTATAGAAAGAAAATGGCCAAAATGATATTGATTCGATCCAAACGAAACTGCAAAACGTACGAGCTTTGCAAAATGTGTATCGTGCAAGAATGGAGGACTGTATATTTTGACTAATTTGACAAGATGCAAAAGCCAATCTCGGTTCAAATTTGAGCAAAGATTTTGATGACACGTCAATCACGCAAATTGGAAAACTCATCTTATGATTTGCAAGCAAAAGCAATTTTGTTAATGACACCAATGGTGACGCTGGCATTCAACGCGGTCCCGGTAAGAGCAAGTCGACGAGTACAAGCTTCAGCGATTGCCAAGAAAATATTGCGAGTGGTCTGAGCGCTGGCCACGGTGTTTGGTTGGAAAAGCAATCAAACCAGATGTTCCGTCCAAAATCGATCTCTTTTCTATCTACTTTCGTAGAAATCCCGAAATTGCAAAAACAACAAAATACCACATCCCGAGGGTGCGGCGTGGTCAACGGTCTCAGTGTCAAAATTTCAGCGTTGGCCATGCGTTTGTCGGGAACAGCGGCCACGGTTGTGTACGCTTTAAAACTGATGGCACGAATTAGGCACATAAAATGGCAATGGTTCAATTGATATGAAGTTTGATAGCAGTCATGAGAATAGTCTATACCTTTTACCATATGAACACAAACCACTGCTATGCCAGTTGCTTGTTGATTGATTGCTTGTGGCATCGCTAGGTTTTCAAGGATAGCTCCCTGCATTACAACAAATCACTGTTAGAACCGAACAGTATATTAGAGGCTTAAAGCCAGGGTGGAAATGGGTGAAGGTGAGCATAAAATGAGGAATGTCAAAAGCAGAATAGAAAGAATAGTGATGGAAATTGAAGTATGAAGTTGAAAATACGTTAATGATAGGCGATATTTAAGAAATTTGAACCAGATCTGAAAAAATGTAAGTTAGGTAGTAAGGATTTAGTAGAGAAGAAAAAGTGCAAAACAAAGTTTAAAAGCAATATATATATAATAGGTTTTGGAGAAATGCGACAATTTGACATGGCTAGACAAACGAAAAGAATATGTTTGAGAGTGAACTTTATTTTCAGAACGATAGGTATAGTGGTAAATTACTCAGCTAGTGCCGAAAATGCGATAAAGTAAGCAATTTATTTGTATCTTTTGGCGTTTGTTGGGGTGTTAGGGGTTGACCAGGCTAGCAGGAAGTTCCCGCTCCAAACCCGTCCCAAATCCCCGGGTTGGCCGCCAAATTCTTTATTATAGCCATCTATTCCTTCTTCGTCCTGGGTTTCCTTGTTTCCTCGTTTTCTTGTTTTTTTGTTTCAATTGATGCTAAGTTGCATAATTAGCATCAATTGTTTTTATTAGCTAACTGGTGAAAGCTTTTGTTTCTGTTTTTCAATATAGTCTGGAGTTTGCTTGCAGGGCGTTAGGTGAACGAATTTATGCTCTCCGCCGCCTACACATAGCGTTTGTGTATTTGCTTATGAGGTTTACCAAACGAAAGCTTCCTGCTTCCCGGATTTACTCATAAGATTCTACTGGTTTTATTTTATTTTTGGAAATTAGTTAGTATTTACTACGGTTATCTAGCTATATGTTGTTGTTCTTTTGAATTGTATGCGTTGATTATTTACCTAGTGTTTATTGAATTTAACGTTTTATTTGACTTTGTTTATGGATGTGGTGCGCGACACGAAACTGTGATTGAATGATTAGAGAAGGAATTAGCGGACTGGTGAAAAACCTTGGCGTACTTCGGTATTGAATCTGAAAACAATTAACATTGAGTTAAAAGGACGTCACACCTAGGTACTTATCGCTTATTAATTTACCTTACTCATATTATTCCCTAATATAACCTGAGCGAGCACGAGCGTTAACTAACCATAGCGGTACTCGAAATAACACGCGCCTAGTTGATCCGTCCGGTAGCGGGAACGTTAACATAAGGAACTTAATTAGCCTAATTCTAAGGAAAATGATAAAGTAATTAGATAAACGTACCAGTCGAACCGTCCGGCGGCTACGTACCAACCCAAAAGGGAAAGTAATAAATATCACTTACTCAGGATCTATCAGTGATCCGTCCGGCACTGGTAGCTCTAAGGAAACTAATTAGCATAATTCTAAGGAAGAGGTTAAGGTACTCAGATAAACGTACGGATCGAACCGTCCGACGATCTCGTACAAACGTCACAAGAGGATTTAATCAATACCTACCCTAATCACAAGTACTAAATAACTCAGAATAATAGTGCGCTCAGAAGTGAGTCTTAGAGAAAATATTTGGTACAAGGTAATTATACAAGTCGAGTGTTGTCAAGGTGCTATAAATTTTTAATCACGAAGTGTCGAGAATATTTGGAGTCCGAATATTAGAGTGGCGAAACTAGTTATACTGGAAGTGGTCAAATACTTGGTAGTGATAAAAAGGTGTTTAAATAGTGGCGTTACGGGGAACCGAACCGTATTATTATTTGTTGTGCAATTTAATAACTTTGAGTAAAACATTCTAACTTCGGCTGGTTTGGCTCTGTATCGGAATCACGTACAGAGCAACTAGAATAGTCCCGCAGCAGCGCCATAGGAAATAATACGCTGACCTAATAACGCGCTCCAAGGAGCAATTAATAATCCTCACCGGCATACTGCTGGCCACCCGATCTTCGAGTGACGAATCTCGTCCCAATTTAATAATCCCATAGCCGCCATAATAAATTACAGGACACCCCTACCCCCAATCAAAATCATACAAAAATAGGAGAGGGGTTCTCAGAAGCCGAACTTCGGCTTGCAGAATAGAGCGTATGAATCATTGACTGTGGTACTTGTCGCCTGAAACAGTGGTCAAGAGCAGCCAGAGATACCGTCAAAGAGGTGGAAGCCATCCTGAGTCATGGAGCCTCTTCTTAAATACAGGTAATGAGTCTGCTTCGACAACATCGCGTGGCAAGCTGTTCCAAAATGCTACAGTTCGGTAGGCGAAAGCATAGCGAGAGTAGTCTAGATGTGGTGTTTTTTTCGCACGCAACTTTATGGGATTTTGTCGACGGGTGTGTTCATCATGTACAATGTCGAAGAATCTTGATAATGGAATGCCAATTTGTTTCTTTGTCATCTTGAAGATAATTGACGGAGGCAAGACGAGCCACCGAAAGTATATATCAATATACTAGACGCAAAATTTCAATTTTCTCTGTGACTTTTTTTTTGTTTGTCACAGACAGGTCTGCAGGTTGAACGCCTGGGCCGATTTTAGAAATTTTTTTCTTCGTGTTGCATATTGTCTTGCGGAGTGCCCTTTCATTGAGCACTTTTTTCTACGAAAATTGCTTTGTACTCAAAATTAAGCAAATGTTGCTCAAACTTAGGGATTTTTGCCATTTTTTCAGCTTTTTCACCGCATCTCGACAACCGTTCGTGCTATTTCGGCGATTTTTTTACATAAAATGTATTTTCACGTTTTCTAAACAGCTGTATATAGCTGATTGACGTATTTCATCTCTTTCCTTAAAAATTAAGCAAATTCTCTTAAAATTGACTTAGGGAAACCTAAGTTCATCATATCTCGACAACCGTTCGTGCTATCTCGGTCATTTTTTGACATAACAGGTTCCTTCACGTTTTCTAAAAGACTGTATACGAGTGATCTACTTACCTTTATAAATTCTCTTAAAATTAAGCAAAGTCTCTTAAAAATGAGTGAAAAATTATTAAGTGTGTTATAACTTTTGAATGACTCGGCCGATTTGGACTAAATTTCATTGATGGGTACAACTTGATAGATGTATTGTCATTCTACTGTATAAATAACTAGACGTTTTCATGTCTTCCTCTTATTATTGTTACCAAAAATGTTAGAAATTCCACAAGCTGTATGCACTATTCACGCCGTTGTTAACCACCATGCCTCCGTCACCCACGTTTACGTGTTACTAGTTATCATGTTTGATCTGAGACGACGCGTTTCTAGAGTCTGAATTTGAAGATATTTGAGGACATTATAAGACAGTTGGCGAATAGCAGGTACGAGCTTAGTTGCACGTCGTTGAACACCTTCAAGAAGTCGTATATCTATAGCGTAGTGTGGACACCATGCACAACTTGCATATTCCAGACGCGACCGCACCATGGTGAAGTATAGAGGAAGAAATACCGCTTTATTCATAAATTGGAACGATCGTCTGATGATGCCAAGTATTCGCTGTGCACTTTTTGCAACTTCAGCACAGTTGTCTGAGCATTTTAGTGAGTCACTTATTCGAATGCCGAGGTCCTTTTCTCTATGTGCTACATGAATATCATCACCGCCAATCGAGTATGTATGATTGGGATTTTTGCTCCCAAAGTGCAGGCAAACACATTTTGAGGCGTTGAATTCCATGAGACCATCAGCTGCCCATTGTTCAGCGTTTAGAATGTCTAAAGATAAGTCATGAATGTGAAATTGAGGATTTCTGGCGCGTAAACGCCGCAAGACCTTTGTATCATCGGCGAACATGAAAATTTTGCTATTGATGAATTGATCCGCATCATTCACGTAGAAAAGAAATACAAGCGGCCCAAGAACCAATTATACAGTCTCCATCCCACAAAGTCCTAAAATCCTAAATATTGATTTTGGTCAGGGGTTCAGTAGGCTACCAAGGGTTTAAAAACCTCGATTCCCCCTTCCCCAAACCAAAATCTTGGTTGCACACTTTTTCATATATTTATCGCTCCCTCCCTTCTGCGTCCTTGTTCTTTTATTTGTTTTCTTGTTTTCATCTTGTTTTCGCCTGATTTGCATAAATAGCATTAACTTGTACGCACTAACACAACGGCAAAATCTCTTCTCAAAATGTCCTAGGAAAACTTATCTTCAAATAGTATATTCTAAAACGTTCACCTGAAGTACCTTCTTCTCGTTAGCGTAAGGCAAATATGTATATACACTAAAATTGACCGCCTGCGTCCTCAAATCGATCGTTTGTGGTTTCTCAACCAGTATAATCTTGCAACTGCTCACCGGATGCAATATCAGGATATCTGGATATGAAAGCACACACGGATTTTTTAGCCCATATTAATGCAAAAGATCTACCGGTGGTCAATCAGAGTTCTACTTGTATTTGAAATAGTCATGCTCATATACAGGGTTAATATTTTACTTGAAACTTATGAAATGTTATTACAATAAAAAAACTGAATCCCACCATTGCTTTCACACAGAAGTAATCAAGCTCGTAGTAGTAAAAATGCATTAAAACACCCCCTGTTTATGTCAGTATTGACAACTAATATTCTGCCAACTCTGCTGTAAATCTAACTAATCGCAAAATATAGTCCGCAATGTTTCGTCAGATATTCTTAACATCACGTACAATTCACTTTTCGCCTATTCGATGTGACCGTCTCAGCTTAACGTTCAGTTGGAAACCCAAAATACTTCCTTTTTCAAATCTATTTCCATTCTTTTCTTGTCTTTTTACCGTAAATCAATATATACTTTATTATTACTTACTACAGTCAAAATGTATTCACACGCAGATTGAAACTCACTAATTGATCTGTCTTTTTAGATAAACAATCGATATTTTTCATTTTTCGGGCTTACGATCTTTTGATACTCATAAAGTTTATATTTTCAGTTGTGTTTTGGACTATCTATATTTCTGAATTTGACTTTAGGTGTTGAAGCTTGTTGAAACAGAACTAGCGAAGTGAGCAAAGTTTCCAATGAGTACGCTATTTGGAAAATCTTAAATATTCTTTGTCAGCCGGTGTAACTTATAGCTCGCGTTTTTTCTGGGCTGATGGCTTCCGACAAATTTTTTGTTTGATAGAAAAAGTAATACCACGTAGCCTTTAGTTGAACACCACCTTCCGGTACAATTAAAGGTTCTTTTCCAAATCTGGAAGCATGGGTTACAGTGTTTCACAGCTTATATCTCGCCACACAAGCTTCCATAAACCGCTGACCGGAATCAGCTCTTGGAGATCCACAGCTTTGCTCACCATTAGTTTTTTATACGACCATCCACTGGGCGCTTTAGCGTCGAGGAACTCGATTTCCAGAATGTAGTCTATCTTCATCTGTCTGGTTAACTATAGCCACCGTGGCATAAAGAACGGTATATAGGCTTTTCGGTATGATGAATACGATAGTTTGTCTATGTAGTGTCCACAAAAACTTATTTCATTGCAATTCATCGATATTCAAGTAATTTAGGATAGACAAACGCGACTTGTTTGTTTTGGATTAATTGGTTGGGTATATATTGCTTTTGGAGCTATGGAGTAGTTTGAACAGAATAGATTAAGCCATATATGATAAAAACTTAGGGAATAAGTAGATTCTTTAAAATAATACCTTGCGGAGTTGCATATTTCCTGAAGATTTCTGAATTCAAACAAGAAACTGTTCAGATGTCCCAAACTTGTACTTTTTGTCGGGTTATTTAGCCATGGTGGCCGGGACTTTACTTTAATGTTGGTTGTTTTTGGACATTCTCGCATATCTGGCTTTCAGTTGGTTCTGGTGGCTCTCTAGGACCTCGATATAAATTCCTAAAATGCCCATTATATCAGATTTCCAATTTTATTCTGAATCAATTAATATTAATCATAAATTGAAACAGCGACTACTATAAATTTAGAAAATGTTCGCTAAAGTAGCCACTTAATGTAGACTTATACCGTATTATATCGCTGCAAAAGCATCTTATCAAAAGAACACTGTTTATATCTCAAATCTTTAATACATCATAAAATTGCGCTGTAGTAGTGAACGACAAAATTTAGAATAAAGTCTGTTAAAATTAAATAAAAGTCCGAAATTTTATGATATGGTTGTCTATATCCGAATAGTCTATTATCCAATATATCTAATAAGTTTACACGAATATGCGGATATGGTAACCCATATGCCTCCCCATCACTAGTAGCAACTGATATAAACGCTCGCGAAATAAGTCCTGAGTTTCATTGTTTGACCCTAACAAATCCAACTGCTATTGCCCATCGCGTACAATGAAGCCAAATCAACATAGAAATTAAACCAGATTACTAAACGAAAATGGATTGAGGACGTTAGGGAATTTGGGTACAAATAGAGAAATTCGTAAAATTTGCGACAATTCCATGATGTTCTAGCGCCCGTTGGTAAAAGCACCTAGGCTTCTTGCTGTAAGGGACAACAGCCGACGATGTAGCTAGCTATTCGGTTGATTTAGGCATTGTAAGGACGTATCGAGTTCTTATAGCTGTCCTAACATCAGCAAAGATTGACTACCAGCTCATTTCGTACCAAGCTATAAAACAGCAAGTTGAAGTGAAATTATGAAATTTTATAAAATAGGGGCTGAGGAAGGAATACGATTAGATGAAACATAAATAATCTGCTTGTATACGTGGAACGGGAGCGTGTCAATGAGTTATAAAGCGTGTGTAATGAAAACACAAAATATAATATACAAGTAGCAACAAAAACGCCACACTGGCTAGTCGCGCACAATAACCAATGTCATCGTAGCTCTGATTATTCAGAATGTAATAGCATGAACTTTTATAGTCTTGTGCTTGGTGGTGTACCATTCTGGTTGTTTTTACGAGCAAGCACGCTAGCCATGGCCAACCACACCTGGTTCTGCTCAGCTTAATGGAATTTACCATCCCAACCATGCCATTCCGCCCTATTACCCAACTAAAATACAAAATAGAAAACGAAAATATTGTTATATTAACGAATATATTCCACTAAATGAATTTTCGGTAGGGTGATGTATGTAGCACAATAGCCGGGACACAAGTGTGTGCCCGATACCTGCCTAGAAAGTGCGAAGTTAGCGGAGACGAGTATAAAGTAGGAATAACAATAAATTAAAGAAGTGGGGAAATGTAAAGATTTGAAGTGAAAGTGAGAGGAATTGAGAAAGCCTTAGCTGAACAGAGAAAAGATAAGAAACGAATAAATCTGGTATATAACTCACGAATAGAGGGAAACGGAACGAAACTCTGCGCTTAGTCATCATTTTCGCGATCCAAATTGCTAAAATAAATCCCTGAACCCCTTTAAAATCCCACATCTACACCATCTAATTACACTAAGACTAACACCGGACATATGTGATTACGTGTAATATTTACAAACATTAGATGTGCAATGCTACAATGTTGCCTCTGCATTTCGAGAGAGAGCTAACGTTTCGGGTAGCTGTGAGCGGATCACTCATTTGTATTTATTCGCGTTCTTTGTTTATTAAACTGTTGCACTGAAAGCTCAAAATGTTTCTACTAATATAAAACAGTGTTTTCTTTTAATTTCGGATAGCACCTATATTGAATTGCAGTAACGTAGTGTTGTGCATGTTTGGCGCTAAACACGTAGCAGTGAAACAGTGTAAATAAGATAGCTGAATGCAAACAGAAATTTTATCTTTGGCATTGTTAAATTACATGTGTAATGTTTTGTATTTTCAGCTTATTGTAAGTTTTGTATTCTGGGCGGTAGAAGTTTTGAGAATAATAACTTATGGCTTCTACTTCGAAACAAGTAAGCTTTATTTTGAGTAAATAAATGTCTGGTTGTTGCATTAAAATTTGTACGTTAAATCTTTTTTACTGCGTGTTATATAATTATTGAAGCGTGTAATGTATAATTAATACGATGGGATTGTGGCTATAATTAGTTCTGTATGGCTTTGATGCAAACGCTAATGCATATGTTAAGAGTCGCCTGCAAAATTACTTTCACTGTCAACTCACAAAGCGACTGGAAACGGAACGAGTGTGGCTACGCTGCGCTTATTGACTATTTTGTCGTTTCGAGTTCATCTCTGTGAGCTCACTTAAAGCCCACTATATCAATTATACACTATAAATGCTTGAATAGCAACGCTGAGGTCATTTTAGTCATATATAAAACCATATATACAACTCTTTACTTATTTCTTCAATGACCAAAAAGTGAATTTGAAACTTATAAATAAATTTTAATAAAAATTATCATTTAAATCATAATTATTTACGTTATAGGACCTTGAGACTTCCCTTATATCTACCTACCTTAACCAGTAATCGGTAAACAAATCAGTTCTTTCGATGTATAATGTTGAATCAACACCGATTACAGAAGGAACCCTGTGACTGACAACGGTAAAAACGTTGAGATTTTTCCGTGAAGCAGGCCGGAACAGCAGCAGCAAAGAAATCTAAACATCTGGTAGCTGGCTTGAGGCATAAAGCAATCTTTTGAAGTAGTCCAGGGAGGAAGCGGTAACCACATTTGAAGGAAGAGCATTCCTGTTTTCCATAACACGATGACTGAAAAAGTAACGTGACGAATTTAGACGAGAGACAGCGGGCGACCGCAATTTAAACGGGTTACCTTTGGTGCGATCATTAGAGGTTAGAGAAACAAGATGATGAGCATTGTAGTTAAAGTAATTGTTGAAGAGTTTAAAAAAGAAAATCATGTCCTGACGCATTCTGCAAGTCGACGGCTTTTGGAGGCTCAAGAACCTCAAGACTCTCATAACTAGTGTTTTACAAGCCCATCACTCATTTAGCTGCGCAACGTTGGACTTGTTCTGGGAGAGTAATGTCCCGCGATAAGTAAGAGCTCCACGCCTCAAGACAATATTCGAGCTTAGACCGTACAAGGAAGGCTTTTCAATAACGGAAGGAATACCACTTATGTAATAGGGCTGAACAATCGTAGAATGCTATGTAACAGCTTAAAATCCCTAGATCATTAAATTTGTTTGTGCATTCCATAAATGTATCATTTGTTACATAATGATAGCCTGGTTATTGTAAGTGAATAATTTGCCATTTGCTAACAGATAATGAAATATTGAATGTTCTAAAAATGTTCTGGCTTCTCCATTCGTTAAAAAATTGTCAGGCGACATGACTCGGATTTGAAATCTAAAGAAATATCAAAATGTAATATTTATCAGAACAAACGCTAAAATTGTTAATAAGTGGTGCCAAAAACTGTGCAGAATATGTTTTTATTTTGGTTCAAACCAATTTTGGGCCGAAATTAATCAAAATTTTAATTTCAGAAAGGGAATTTACCACAATCTGCAAATTTTATGTTTTTTCTTAATTTGATGTTCCAAGTCAATCTTTAATAATTATATATACTAAGTGCCTAGGTCGGCGAATTCATAACTAAAAATTGTAAAACTAATGATAATTCAAAAATGGAGAAACAAAAAAAATAAAAAGCAAAACTGGAAACAGAATCTTCTTGCCTAGCTATATAATATATTGTCCTTATGCTAGGCGCCGCAAAATTATAGTCCAGAAACGAACAGAAATTCGTTTGAACCATCGGAGTCGCGAACTTCAGCTTATATGTCCAAAAGTAGTAAAAGGCACAAATAGGTGACCATATGTTTGCGGCAAATTAGTTATGCTTCTTTTGTGTAATCCTGTGCATTTTGTACAAAAACTTCTTATTTTTCTCTAATTTAGCGCAATGGTAGCTGTGAATCCAGTCGTATGAATGTTGCGAACATGCCACCTTTCCATGGTTTACTGCATCTTCTTAGTATTTAATCATTTAACTCCTTGAAATATGAATGGAATCAGTAATTGTTTCGCGAATAGTTGGGGATGCAGCAAGTAATTTGTGATGCCGTTCTCATATCCTTTCTCCAGGATTTTGGTTGGTACTGCTAAATTGATGTTTCTTGCTCTGGTGGTTTTAAATGTTTCTTTTTCCGTTTATTACACCTATCACTACCCTCACCGCTGTGTTAACAAGAAAACAGGCCGGGAATAATCCAGTAGTGAATGTGACACACTGATCCTGAAGGCCGGCGTTGTAATTTGGTGTTTAATTTATTCACCTGGTAAATGAATTTGCTCATTTTCGCTATTTATGTAGCATTCTAGTTTTCCATGTATGCGAATATTTTTACGTGGTTTGCACTTTTCAGCTTATCTAACTAGTTATAACTGGTGGTCTACATAATTATTTCAGACGGTTGATGAGCTCGGGCGTCGAAAATGGGATAAAGACGAATGGGAGAAAGCAGCGGCTGAGCGTCTTGAGTTCGTGGAACAGTTAGAAGAGTTAGAGCGTGAAGGAAAAAAGGGACCTCCTATCAAACGGGAGCTGCTAAAACCTCGAGAGTATAAAGTAAGGTGGAGAGTAACTAGGTCTAGTTACATATTTTAGTGGAGTGCACCGATCTTTTCTTTTTCAGGCCAGCATCGTAAAATGGTTTGTGCAAGAGTAAACTTGAGATGAGCCCCCAAACCATCCTCTTGGGACACCATGTACAAAACGTTGTTCGAGAACAAAACTCGGATTTCAATAGCCGAATCCGATTTCGACATTTTTCTGCTCCATAACGCCATTAGCGAATGCAACTCGGCCCCTGTACTTTAACGCCAGTGTGTTGGAGAACATTTTCAAATTATAATGTATGAAATATGAAACGGAATAATTTCTGTTCTTTAATTCAGAAATGAAATTAGTGTTCAGTGAACAACTGAATGGCAATTGCTTTTGACAAAACAGGGTGGTAAGGGGCGCACCTTAAGTTTACTTATACATAGATTATAGTATATTTATAAAAACATGTAATATTCTTATTAAAGATTTTTATGTTTGAATTTCTATACATTGTGACATAATGCTGCTACAACAATTAAGAATAAATAGTAAAATATGGAATCGTCATTTCATACCTATAACCTCTGCTGAGACCTGACTCGAATTATTTAATATGTTTAAGTATATTTTCTTATTTAGATTGATCTTGATTCAAAATTGGGAAAATCAATAGTTATTACGAAAACAACGCCAGCGTCGCAAGGTGGAGGGTCAGTTGATAGTTTGTAATGATGTTTTATCATATTTCAACACAGTTGGAGCTATCTTTTATTTTACTGTATTTAACAACTAGTGGCTTGTCTCGCCGCCTGACCGCGCCGATGTATTTTGGGTGCTACGTATATATGTAATTTGTGTGTGTTTGGTAGGTGTGTTGATTATGTAATTTAGACAGACGAATACAGCTATATTGAAAGCTGAATATGTATCAGTCATGCTGCTTGAATAGTTGCTTAAAAGATATAAACATAGTTACCGATGGTGCTATAAATTTTATATTTTCACAATATTGCCTTCCATTATCCTATATTTTCGGCCAAACTTTATGAATCCTATATTTTCAGATATATATCCTATATACATAAATATCCTATATATCGTATATATAAATGTTTCTATTATTATTATTATTTTTCTATTTCAGTTTCGAAGTTTTACATTACTGTTTTTTAAATTTGAAACACGCCTTTTCGGTGCTGGACATAGGGCGACAGTGAACGATATTGCCAGATGATTTTGTTAACATGATCAGTTTGTTATTTTTGAACCAATTTTTTTTGCACCATCAACGGTGGAGGTATAATGTGGGTGCCGTCCTCATAACTATCTCTACGATATCACTCTTCAGTTCGTATTTCGTTTTTGAAAATGCAAAATGCCCCGTCATACGACAGATGACAACGATAAACATTTTGCACGACATGGCGGCTAGTTCCTGGGGACCACGCTTACTCTTACATTCGGTATCCGTACCTTCACCCAACCAATGTTGTCGTTTTAAAATCCGATTGATTTAATTTTTGAAATTTTAATTTTTAAATAATATGAAATATATTTATATAATGCCTACAGCGAGAATTTGTAAGATGCTTTCGCGTTAAATTTTGAGTCCTGAGCGGTGCTGAACCGATTGTTGCGTATTTAAAGACTCCCAATGTGCAAGTACATAGAGGAAGCATTTTTCTCAAAAGTGAGACTTAAGAGGTGCAACAACACCTATATAGTTCAACTAGTTGCTGAGATATTTCCGTTTTCGTGTATGTTGGAGTCAGATGGACTCATTCAAAAACATGTTTTGACCCAATTCTGCGGCGTAAATAATGACAGCAGCAGTAATGACATGTGTAGCTGTGTCGTAAATGAGTTCCTTTATAAAATGGGACTAATGGCCCCACATACCTCGAGCGGTTGTGGGGATATTGCGATCTTCGTGTATTTAAAGTCTTCGGGGCCCATTAAAACCCACTTTCAACCAAATTTCTATTGCAAATAATATTAACATAAACTTAGAAAGTTAGCATTACAGTAACAGGCAAAGATCGGCAAACTTCTCTAAACATTTCGGTGTGGATTAGACCAAGTTCTTTTGCAATGTTCTTCAGTTGTTCTACTGTTCTAGGCTTCCTTCCATAAATTTTCTCCTTCAGGACAAATCATAGAAAGAACTCCGGAGGCGTCAAATCCGGGGAACGGGCAGGCCACTCAACAGGTTCACGTCGACCGATCCAGCGATTCTTAAAATTGGCATCAAAGCATTCTCGCACTAATTAGGCATAACGAGCGTGTGCGCCGTCCTGTAGGAACAAAAATTTGTCGTGCTTGCCCAACTGTTCAAATTGACGACAAAATTCAACTTTCAGGATTCAAAAATACCCGTCATGTGTATCAGTTTCGTCGAAAAAGAAAGTCCTATAAAACCTCCAGACAGCATCGGCCCGCGCTTGTCAAAAAGGGGTACAACACAACTTATGGCTTATTTTTCGGCAAGTGATGTAGGTATCTGCAAAGTTATGCTCATCTTATGGAGCAAACAAGCTCTATAAGTCTGTATATAACGCCTAGCTACATGGCTTTTTAGGGTGCAGGATTTAAAATGGGCCCATGAAATCCAAAACACATGCATAAACAATCGAGCTGTATACGTACGTATTATATATTGGTTTCATTTTGCACTTAATTTCATCCTCTATAGCTGCAAATGTTGTGGTGCTATTGTAACGGAGTTTCCACCAATAGCATTGCTAGCTGCAAAAATCGGAAGTTGAGATTATAACTCATCATCGGGTGGGTGGATTTTCACAATTTTTTATTTTATCACAAATTCAATTTATTTGTGCTCCTTAGTTATACGCTAAACCCGCCACGCTCAAAATGATCCTCGAAGGGTCGAGGGTCACATTTTTGAAATTTGTCCTTCAGGGTATCTATTTTTCGCGAACTTAATCTCGAGATAGCTCCACAGCAAAAAACGGAAATATCATGTGGACTCTTTTATCAAGAATTACAACTATGCTGTTATCCTTTTTTGTAAGAGCTGTTGTTTTCGAGCTATGGGCCAAAGATTAAGCAATACCCCCAAAAGTGAAAAAATTCATAATTTTACGAAGCAAGTTTTTTTGCTTGTTGTGAGTGAACTATTGGATTATAGGGTTATTTAACCCGTTAAACAAGTTCGTTTCATTGTTTTAATACAATATTAACTGTGTTCTTGACCCTGCAGGACGGTACGGGAGAAAAATTTGGTAATGTCAAATTTAGACACTTTTTCAATATAGATGTATGGAGGTCAATTGACCGTATCTATAGGTTTTCAAGGTAGCTAAATACGATAAAAGCAATTGTATTTGCTTGGTACGCATTAAAAAAGGCAAGCCTTAAGGGCCTTACTACGTAAAAATCACTCTTAAAATTTCTGATATATAAATTTCATAATTTTTTGGCTTTTTGATCATTGGAGGAAGAAACAAAGAGTTGTTCGGTTTTCGATACGAAACTAAAATGACCGTAGCATTGTCATGAAGATTTCTGGTGTATAGTTGCTATCATCGGATTTAATCGGACTTACTTGCCTGCATTTGAATCGTCAAAAGGGTGGAGTAGCTACAGTCGCTCCGTTTCCCTCGCTTTGCGAGTTACTAGTTATTACACTGTAGGGATGTCTCAAAATAGGATTTTCAATAGACCCATGGGATCCGAAATACACGTAAATGACAATGTCTACGCAACCATTAGAGCTATATTGGTGTTGTTGGTATCATTTTGTAGAGTAAGTCAAGTCATACTCCATATAGCTGTGTATGTTATCGGCAAATGTAACGTTTAGGGCAAGTTTAATGCTTCCTGTGTTTTCCATATATTAAGCCTCGTATCTTATAAGGCTTAGACTAAGCGTAAGTTGAAGGTCTTCCGCTCCCCGAACCCCCCTTCCCCTCACTAAACTGTTCTTTTCTCTATCCATATAATTACCAGCTCCTAAAGATGACATAGACCGCTGCACGTCGGCTGCTATTTTCATTTTTTACGCTGCAGTTTTTGGTCAAAATGGGATTTTGAATGGGTATATGAGCCCCGAAATACACTTAAACGGCAATATCGCCGCAACCGCTCGAGCTATATGGGCGTTACTTGTCTCGTTTTATTGCGCAATTTACACTGCACTACGCATTGTGAGCCCCTAAGTACTCAGTAAGTTTATATATCTCCATTTCAAGCAAAATACATGGTTAATATTGGCTCCTTTTATTAGTTGGTGCTCAATAAAGCAGTGTATGTCTATCTAAATTACATATTCAACACTTAGAATTCCCACAGTGGCGATGAGATAGGATAATGGTATAAAGATTTCTAGAGAAATGCGCAAACTACGCTCACGAAAAACCTTGCTCTACTATGTATATCAGATCATCTGGTTCAACTAAAATATACTCCGAAGCTCTCTGAATGGTTTGAACGACTGCCACAAGCATTCATCTGGCATTATTTTGCAAACATGAGGCTTCGCTGAATATCTCATATGCGGATAGGACGAAAAAGTGCCTTGGGAAGTACTTTTTAAAATTTAACTAAAAGTTTGTTTTTGTCTGGTTACGAAAGTGAACTAACTAATGTGAATATAGAAATGTATGCGGATCACAACTAAAGTGTAAAAATATGGCATATTTTAAATAAAATTTTAATCGGCATTCATGTTCTGGTATGATTTTTGCCTTTTGCCTGAACCGCAATAAGAATTTGATTTCTTCCTACAAAGAACTAACATAACGTGGTATTCGTTTAAGCTTGTGCTGATTTTATCTCGCATCAGGATCGCCCATGTAGCTCCTCTGATGCGTTTTTTCTTTACATATAGAGCGATTTTTAACACAGACATTAACAATTGAAGAAGCTGTGTTTGTTATCTCGTTGAGCTTTACTGTAAACTTTAAATTACCCAGTATGATGGTTAATGAGATCATTGATGCCACATTCTTGTATTGCAAAATTTTGTCATATATCTTAAATGATATTCTTTAAGTAGAGCGACGACGCACGGACTTATGAAGCACTTGCTGGAGATATTTAGAAACTTGCTGCCAAACCAGGTTTTTAATATCATTTCCAAGCTGGGTTCTGCAAGATTTTGTCTTGCAAAATTTATTGTTAAACCTTATATTAAATTCTCAGGTTTTCCCATCCAGTATATGATCCATGTTGGTGGTCTTTTCCGTCTGTTTTGTTTTGGACGCTGTCGTTACTTCATCACCAAGGAATTTCTATTAGGCTGTACGTTTGATTGAGTTTTGTTAAAACATACATATATTAAATGAGATTGACTAGTTACTCTGCCGACCGTCGACTTCGTCAGGTCTTTGTCATCACCACGATATTCATGGATACGATTGTATCTGTTGTACTACACTTCGTCTCATATTAGCGTATTGCAGTCTAATCGTCGTTACTCTTCTTTAATATTATACCCCTTCGTGCCACCATGTTCAAGGGTCCCTAAATGCAGCATTTCACGTTTATACGGCTATATAGTCATTCCGTGTTCATCAGCCTGTAGCGACCTAGTCGCCAGTCTAGTTACAACGGGCTCGTCGACAATACGGTCGCTTGGACGTATTTGTGCCGTGCCTTTGACGACTTAACTACCAATCGCATTCATATTTACTTTATACGGACCGTAACAATCGTCGCATCTATTCAAGCAGAACAATTTATCAGCGAGTTAATTATATTTTTAACATATTTTACGGCAAAAATTGGCGCAACCAGCAGGATTTAGCAATATGCCATCACGCTCTGGCGCTTTAAGAGATACCACTGGACCTATTGTGAGACTCGGACCGTATGTCAAAACAGCGTCCTACTACTATTTAATTCTCTTGATACATTGCGTGAATCGGAGTGTCAAAAGCTAATAGACGATGTCATTGATGAAGTAACAAGCAAATGAAGTCAGCTATAGATAGTTTAAGCAGAACGCGACAAATAACAATGATGTTAACAATAGATGAGCAGTAATTGCAGTGGGGAAGGTCTGCATGACAGCAAAGTGGGGCCTAGATGAAGAAAATGAACATTGAACACTCAAGAGAGGCCAATATCACACCAACTTGAGCCGAAGGCCCACTGTAGCTGTTCCCCACGAATAGCTACAGTTAGTTTTGACACTCTAAACAAATGTACAGTCTGAATTAGTCCAACTGTTAGATCGCCAAAACTGACGCTTCCGACATTCACGGTAAATATTTTGGCAACGGATAACATTTTTGCAATATATTTTGAGTGTAAATTGCCTACTGAACGGAAAATATTAGCGGTGTAGAGAAATTTGCGTATTTACGGGCTCAGTTATCTGGTGCGGCACTATTTCGGGATCGACTTGTTAGGCATAACGGAATGAAACTACATTACAGCTATTTAAATATCGTACTTGTAGCGAAATTTACGGTGAGTCCTGCGAAACTGGGCACTTCTACAGCCAAATGAAGAAACTACCTATCTCTGATGATACAGTCAAATCTCGTCGGCCCAAACATACGACTCCATGAGAACTCCTTTAGACAGTTGGAAAGATTGGTGAGGACACCACAGCAAATCGATTAATCTCATGAGGGGTCACAAAGCAAGTATCCAACTAAATGTCATCGCCAAACTAACAAACAACACACACACGTGTACCCTACTCAATATTAGGCTGAAAATACGAAATGCTATTCGGCAGCAACATCAAAGTAGTCAATACACCCATCACATGTTGGAAGTTAGTTATGCCCTTTCGAAAAGTCAAAAAAGAGAAAATTTCAGCAAAAGTAAAAACCAGTCTGTGATTAGGAACAGGGTTGAGACTGCCTGTAGTCTCATCAACACACCTGCCTTTGCACCATTGTTTCGCCTCGCTGAATAAACAACAAGGATTTCCAACAATTATAACAATGATAATAGGAGTATTTTGAGCATGAAGTAGTTTTTATGTGAATTCCGTTCTGGGAAACATTAATTGCTTGTATTGTGCTACACACAGCGAACAAAATGATAGCACGATTACTGGAATTAAAACGCTGTTTCCGGTGCTTTGTTAATTATCACAGTTCTCGGCAATGTACATCTCCGGCAAAAATTTTCGCTGCTTCTCGTTTGCACAAAAAGCTTGGCAACATGCAAATCACTGTGCCCAAAGCTGTCAGCATTGGTATTCGCTCAACTTCATCAAATAACAACAGCTGGGGGACGTTGAAACTAAACAAACAGCATTACTTACTACGGCGAAACAATAATTACGAACAGTGACAACGATCTGATTCAATACGACAACAAACCAATCAACCCGTCTCCGAATAATATTTGATACAAACAGCCACCGAAGCTACATTACCGAGACCTGTGCAGCTGCGTCAAACCTACGCAACCAGAACGCGGAGTCGGCGCACGTGATCCCATCTCAAAAAAGGTCTTTCTGTAACTACAACGCCTGTGGATATCGGTCTAGATCAAAGGGGGATGTCCTCCCACGCTTGATCTACCATAACAATCCCGATGGACAATACAGTACTGTGCATTGTTTTTTGACAACACATTCCTGCTGTAGACAAACGAAAATATCTTCATGATTTGCAGTTGGATCTAGCTGACAACATCAACAGACACAAAACCGCATTTTGCATACTAATCGCATTCTTGATTATTTTTGAAAATAATTCATCTTAATGAGAAATCTAAGAAGCAAACTATCCGGATTGCCAATGTTAGGGGGTACCTCTCGTAACAGGAATGTACAAAGACTTCAGTGAAACTTCTACGATATTTGCTGAAAACTTTCTGTGTATAACTGAACGATCAACTCACTCTGCCGCTAAATAATTTCGCCACTTCTGCATCAAGATTCGCAACACAGTGTTCTCAAGTGTCCCCATATTTTGGGACGATTATTGGGAATTAGGAAAAAATCGATATGCGATTACCGCCCCGCGGTTAAAGATGATTATAAAAAGGTCTCAGAATAGTTCTTAGCAAGACAGTCTTTTATGACGGAACCCTGATACCACGTACACTGGCCGTGGAAGGATGATAACTGCGTCTTACCGCTGAATTTTGAACTCGGCAAGCCGCCCGTTGCCAATTGTTACATAATCGATTACTCTCTAACGACTCTGAAATCTTCACGAAAGTATCAGCAGGTTATAAATGATCATTTGGAGAAAGGAATAATTGGAGCACGATACCTAATTTCCAGATTGTATACCGGCAAAAGTGTCTCTCATCGAGCATTGCCCACCACATCTGCCCGGTTGTAAAGTTGTCAAACAACACGGCAAAAGGTACGGAATTGTCGCTTTGATGCTTCCTCTAAAACTTCAAACGACAGTCTCAGTCCCTGAAATCGACTGGCCTTTATCGTGGTCCCGTAATCCTTCCGAGACCTCATGCTAAATTTTAATTCGTTTTCGTTTGTACCCAGTTGCACTTATGGCGGATGTTGAGAAGGCCTTTTTACAGATTGCTTTACAAATGCCTGATCGCGATGTCACACGGTGGTTGTGGTATGACGTCGACGGAAACTTGATACACTTCAGATTCTGCCGAGTTCCCTTTGGTGTTGTAAGCAGTCCTTTTTTATTGGGGGCTGTGATACAGTATCATCTGTCAAGTTACGATAGTTAGATATCTCGATTATTTCAACCTAACATGTACGTCGATAACGTAACCTGTGGCGTTAATACGGTCGACGAGGCATCAGAAGTTTATTCTAACGGAAAAGCATTATTCAAACAAGCTAGTATGAATTTATATGAATGGTGCTGCAATTCAGATCAAGTGATGGCAAATATCGCATCGACTGATAAGGTGAAATCGCGGAATGTCAGACTGCTAGGGATGGAGTGGGATAGTGAACGAGACACCTTGGGCGTTCGTTGTTCGATGGAAAGGCAATCTGCATATAACTGTAAGACGAAAAAACAGATGCTTCAATTCATTGCTTCTATTTACGACCCATTAGGCTTATATCAACCCGTTCTTTTGCCAGCGAAATGTTTTGTCCAGCGGTTGTGGCGAGATGGTAAGCAGTGGGATGAAAAATTGTGTGTGACTTTGCGAGATGAATGGCGCCAAGTACTATCCGATATCTATCCTATTTTTGACCACAAAATCCCACGTTATTTAATTGCTCTACACATGAACGAACACACAGAGATTTTAGTCTTCTGTGATGCATCCCAAATTGCCTACGCAGCAGCAGCGTATCTCCGAACATGGAACAGTGATGGGGGAATGGTTATATGCCTTAGTGTACGCGAAGTCCCGATTAACCCCAAAAACGAAAGCGAAGACTGAGATATCAATGCCTCGACTAGAGCTTTTAGCATTAACAATAGGTTGTCGCTTGGGAGAGTTTGTAAGGAGGACTCTTCTGCGTGGCTCTTCTGTGAAATGTACCTTATTCACTGATTCAATGTGTATTCTACATTGGATTAAAACAGCAAAGCCATTGCCTGTATTCGTAAAGAATCGCGTGAAAATAATGATCGTAACGAAACGCGACATTCTTTATGTAAAACATCTAATAATTCACCAATATTTGAAAATGCCGCGGAATGACAGCGAACGTTATGAGAAACCATGCTTTGTAGGTAAAGGTGGCCATCCTCGCTTTCTCAGTCCCGTGATATTTGGCCTGTACAAGCTACATCTGATACAGAAGTGTCGGTCTCGACTGGTGGAGCCAACTCACGATATCAATTTTTTTGGCTGGGGAGGCCCCTGGTAATGCAGCATCATCGAATCTAGACGATCGCACACATTTCCCGCTTACGATTAATCCAACAAAATACTCGTCTTTTAAAAAACTTAAACATGTTACGGCTTGGTATATTCGTTTTCTCTTTCGTCACATTTCGTGCAAGCTAGACTACGATAAATACTCTTGTATTGTCCAGTCAATTGGTGGCGCTCCTGATGAGTATAGAGGACTGAGTCATTTAACATGTTCAGAGTTGAATGCAGCAAAACATTTGTGGGTACAATATGTGCAAAATCTGAACTATCCCAGAATATTTACTGCTCTAACAACTGGTAAGCCGCACAACTTGATCGGCCAGTTAGGAGTAGCAACAGACTCGGATGTTTTATTACGGTGTTACGGGCGTTTTGATTATGCCGACCTTACCAATGAAGCTATTCGACCGAAATTATTGGCCCGCAACGATGTAGTTACTAACTTGATCATTCGTGATACCCACGAACGGCTTTTCACTCAGGAGTCGGTCATACTCTCAGTGAACTCAGGAGAGAATATTGGATACCACATGGGCGGAACTGTGTTCGTAAAGTTATATCGCGTTGCATCGTGTGTCTCAAATATAAGGGCGGTTCATATCGTTTACCTCTCACGCCGCCGTGGCCTCGTGAGCGCTTATCACCGTCCAGTCCGTTCCGATATACAGGTCTGGATTACTTCGGGCCTGTGACAGTTAAGGTGCTCGACACGACGAAAAAATTATGGGTATGTCTGTATACTTGTCTGGCTGTACGGGCCATACATCTCGAATGGGTTGGCGATTGTTCGGCTAAAGAGTTCCTTGATTATATGGTACGTTTCATATCACGACGGGGCAAACCAGATCAAATAATCTCAGACAATGCCCCTCAGTTCAGGGTTAGTAAATCTGTATTCGATACGATATGAGCGCACGTGTTTCAAGATGACTCTGTTCAGTCATACCCATCATCTGCTGGAATCACATGGAACTTTACAACAGAATTAGCGCCATGGCAAGGTGGCGTTTATGAACGCTTAGTTGCATTGGTTAAAGGTTCCTTCAAAGCGGCTGTTGGTCGACGGCTATTACCTTGGGGAGAGTTTATTACACTGTGTACTGAAATCGAAGCTGTGGCGAATAGTCAGCCAATCACTTGTGTCAGCGAAGATTTTCACTCCTCGCCAGCCTTACGTCCTATTGATTTCCTGATTGATCGGCCATCTGGACTACCTGTTACAGATCCATCATTACCATACTTGCTCATGGCGATGCTGGAAGAAAAGTCTTGCGTTACTGGAAAATGAAACAAGGACGGTTCCACTCCTTTGGAGACACTGGTACGATGATTATTTAATGAGTCTCCGAGAACGTGGACAAAGGCAGCACAAAAATCAAAGGAGCCAAATTGATTCTTCGCCACGTGTGGATCAAGTAGTATTAATCGGAGAAAACGACGTTCCTAGAGATTGCTGGAAATTGGGCAGAGTGTCTAATACATTCTATAGCTCCGATGGCAGCGTACGATCAGTAGAATTAGTACTGCCTAATAGACAAGTTGTACGTCGACCCATTAATCGTCTTTATCCACTTAAACTTGACAATGACAGTTCTACTAAGTTAAACGATGAACCCGAGTTTGACGGTTTCACCATATCAGAAGTCCAGGAACAC